>ML414583.1:46210-84009 GCA_005239525.1 Nicotiana knightiana | reverse complement strand
TTTTTACTCGTGCTAACCGACTATTTTACAAAATGGGTAGAGGCAGAAGCGTTCAACCAAGTGCGAGAAAAGGAAGTTAAAAGCTTCTTATGGCGAAACATAATAAGGAAATCGTGTGTGATAATGTCCCACAATTCATAGGCTCGCAAATCACAGAATTCTTCGAAAGTTGGCAAATCAAGCGGATCACTTCAACGTCGTACCACCCCGTGTCTAATGGTCATTATCAACAATCTAAAGAAGCGGCTAGATAAATCCAAAGGAAATTGGCCTGATGAGTTACCAGCGGTACTATAGGCATACAGAACAACTTCAAAGATAGCCACGGGAGAAACTCCNATGACGACGAATTAAGGATCAACCTGGACCTGCTCGAACCACGGAGAGAAGCAGCATTGATACGGATGGCAGGTCAAAAACAAATCATAGAGCGTTATTACAACCGTAAGGCTCATCTCAGATACTTTAAGATTGGGGACTTCGTCCTCAAAAAAGTCTTTCAGTCAATGAAAGAAGTAGGTGCAGGAAAGCTAAATCCAAACTGGGAAGGACCTTACAAAATCCGAGGCATAGCTGGGAAAGGCGCCTATGAGTTGGAAGCTATGGACGACAGAGTTCTACCAACAAGCTGGAACGCCATCCATCTAAAGAAGTATTACTTCTAAAAGAAAAGAATACCCCCCGTCAGGTATCACACGTTCGATTTTATTTTGAACATTTAAAAATTTTACTAACTTTTTTAGATGATAGGCACAAAGCTAACCCATCACCAGATGATGATATTAGACCTGCAAAGACGCGAGGAAATAACACAATTCCCGGTGTTACACTTTCTGATAGATGTTTTAAAAGGGTTAAGCAGTCATCATCTAAAAGACTATATACCTTCGAGTCCGGAATGTTTTTCCTTTTCAGGAAAAGGACCACAAGGAAGGAATAATCAAGTGCTCGAGATTTCATTCTTCAAAGCTCAAACATTTGGGGGACTATAAAGTATGGAAGGCTAAGACAAAGCAAAGAAGACTATCAATAAGTCAAAATCTCGAGCCTGAAGACCCATCTACCCAACGAGACAAGTGACACGAGCAGAATCGAAAGAAATCAAAAGAGCCATCCCAATACAAAGCCTAACGCAAAAGGCAAAAACCTTCGAAGATATTCAGGTTGAAAGGCAAAATATTAGTCACGAGAAAGAAATGTACATCTTTATACTGATTCAAAGTTGTTGTCACAAAAACAGTTAGGGGTAAAAGATCATCATCAATGTACTCATTCAAAAAATTGTTCTCAAATAAAACAGTTATGGATGAAAGATCTAAATCCTTGTATTTGTTCAAAAAATTGTTATCAAATAAAAACAGTTCAAATAAGAAAATATTTCCCTCGTACTTATTAGAAAACTGTTTCCAAAACAATTGCGTGTAAAAAACATAATCTTTATAAAAATTGTTACTAGTAAAAAATAATTGTTTCCTTGTATTAATATCGAAAAACTGTTACCTATGAAAAACAGTTACAAAATACAAGAGTATATCAAATCTGTTAAACAAAAGCAGTTTCAAACATGAGTTTTAGACAATAACCAAACACATGTAAAATTTCATGCAAGTTCAAACAAAAAACTTTCCTTGGAAACATTCTTAAACATGGGTAAAATTCCTATCACTCTACTGCATTATCATGAAGTTGAGACATCTTCTTCATGTCAATTATAAAGGGTCCTCTTCCATAAACTATGCCTATTACAAAAAGTCACACATTTGATATGACACCGTGCCTCTTACAAAAAAGGTACAAGGAGTCTAAAGCATTCCCCATGCAAAACTGTAAAACTAAAACCTCGAAAAATAAAGCATGCAAAAGACTTAAAGAGTGAAACAGAAACTCAACAAAATTTGAACTAACATTTATATATTAAAACGGCTAAAATATATTAACTTATACTTAGCCGTATAAAATTTTTATATACATTGTGGTGCCCCTAAGTTTTCATTTGGAGACTTAAAGGAAATCCAAATTTACCCCCGATAGGACTGGGGGTAACCACCAATNAACTGGGGATGAAGAGGCATGAGCGGCTGGAATCTCACCATCAGGTGAAGAGAGGTTATGACCTTGTTGAGCCTTCTCCATGGCTTCCTTAGTTTTAGCTATTTCAGCACTAAGGTCAAAACCCTCTTGGTTCATTTCCATCAATGTGTCAAGGTGAGAATTCATATACGCCCATCTCACATCGATAGCAGCCACCTCTGCCAAATCTTCATAATCCTTTGCCCATACTTGAAGCTCAGCTCTCAATCCGTCCTTCTCCGCTTCCGCAGCTTCATGGGCGGCCCTTAATGGAATAATCGACTCCTCTAAAGTTTGAGCTTTGTCTAAAGCCCTACGAAGGTCTTCTTGAGTACGAGTGAGTGATTGCACGAGCTCGCCTGAGTATTCCTCCTTCATCCCCAATAAGTTCTTCAAGTCTCTAATCTCCTCTTAGGAACGGGACAGCTGCTCCACGAACGAAGATTCCAGAACACTCTATCTTTATCAACCTGACTGCAAGAAGCCCTTTCCACTGCCAATTCTGCTGTTATGAGTCTTATCTGCCACTTCAAGGTACTCATTTCCTCTTCTAAAGCATCCATGTCAATCCTTAAGTTATCATACTGTGCTACCCAATTATAAACATCGGCCTGCAACTCTCTTGTCTCTTGGTCTGTGTTTGAAATCCTCTTCATAAGCTCCATGCCTATAAGGTTAATCTACAAGAAATAAACCAGTCAGATATGGTAAATTTCATATACGAGAGTGAAAGAGGATAACTTGCATCATACCTTCAAAGAAGTATGCACGACCTCATTGGCCCATGTAAGAGCACCGTGGCTGGCTAGCTTTGCTTTCTCAGAGGGACCTATCAAAGGCTTGAGCCATACTTCAGGCTCACCTGTTTTCTTGAAAAGATTCCCCTCAGCTGGAACCTCTATTACCACCTGCCGCATCACTCTGTTGGAAGACCCTGCTTCCCTAACGGAAGGCATGGAAGCAGGCAGAGATGGAATAGCAACAGGCACGGAAGGTTGAGGAGCTGGAGAAGCCACGGGCAAAGAAGCAGGCACGGAGAGTTGAAGAGTTGAAGAAGTTACAGGAAAAGCAACAGCAGAAGTTGAAATAGCCAAAGGAACAGACGAAACAGCTTCTCTCAAAGAAGCAGGAAAGACAATAACCAAAGGGACATCGTCAGGAGAAAGATCAACACCCTCGTGAATAGGGAATGTGAAACATCATCAGGGATAGGGGGCTCAATCACAGACACGGAAGGCAAGGTTGAGGTTGTAAGCTCATCATCTAACACCATTCGCCTTCTCCGTGGCCTGTGTACTAAAGCACCCTCTTCTTCCTCTTCTACGGAACGAGACTCACTAATCTTCCTCTTTGAGGAAGATGAACCAACAATAACTTCCTAGGCCTGAGCCAAGGACATCTTTGGGATAGATGAAGCAGACAACCCACGAGCCGAGAACCCTATTAAAAAGGGAAAAAAGTTAAACAAAAAAAAAAGACGCGTGTAAGGAAAAAAGCAAGAACAAAAGCTTCACTTACCGTGGGTCTTTACTTGCCAACCATACCTCTCAACGAGGTACTTCCAAGATCTCTCTTCTAAAGGAGCAACAGATAATAATTTTTCTACCCAATCACGAATACCGGAGACATTCTCAACAGTATTCATGATTGCTGAGAGAAGAAAAAATAGATACGGTGTTAAATAAAACATCTCAAGTCAAAACAAGAAAAAGTAAATGTGAGCTAAAGCATACTCACGTGCGCGATTCCACTTCTCAGGGAAGGNATACCGGAGGTACCAGCCCCTATCCTTATCGTCTCCAGGGGTTACCAGCACTCTTTTGCTTCTAGCAGTCAGAGTAAAAACCCCTTCACGAAATAAGGTAGGAGAGTAGAGGTGAATAAGATGGTTGAAGGTAAAAGGAACCGAGGCTAAAGAAGCCAAACTCCTAAGACATGCGACAAATCGCCACACAAGCGGGCCAACTTGTCCTAAGCAGATATTGAGAAAACGGCAAAACTCATTTTATAACTAGGTCAATGGGGGGTCTAAACCCAAAAGTGAAAGGATACGTATAAACAAAAGAATATCCCATCTCATAAGACGTTATTCTTTGATTACTATTCGGAATATAGACAGGAAAGTCAGACTTCCAAAAGCACACCCTCCGAACAAGGGAAATCTGACCCTCAGTTATAAGGGTTGGATATCTTTCGACACTATCAAGAGAAGAAGATTAATCTATAAGAACTTGAATATCCCTAGCAAAAACAAATAAGCAGGGATAATTTCATCGACTCCAGGTTCATGAAGGAGTTCGCCTCTACCTCTAGACAAAGACCGAGAAACCCTAAATCTCAGAGAAACTGGAGATCTAAAAGAATGAGGAGGAACTATCTGAGAAGAAGAGGAGCCCTCGAAGGAGTGGATCCTAGGCTTCTAAGTCTACCACCCCTCCGACTCCTAGCCGAAGCAGAAGATGGCGCTAAACTTTCAATATCTATTACTCTTTGAGGTTGGTTTGAAGAAGACATGTTTACAAAGGCAAAGAAGAAAGTTGTTTACAAAAGACAAAGTTAGAAAAGTGTTTTATGGAAGCAAAGAAAAGAAAACATGTATTTATACTTGAAGACAACCGTCAAACATGAAGAAAAAGGAAAATAATGATGAAAAGCCATAATTGAAGATGTTACTTCGGGACTGGCACAGCCGCAAAAGCCCTAAAAGGTGCCGAGTAAATGCAGAACCAATCTGAAAAGGACACGTGGTATGAGCATTAAATGGAAGTGACAAACGACGCCTATGGTGCAGAGAAGGATACAATGATTCAAGGAAAAGAGGCAGAAAAATATTCCCGCCATAACTGAATATCCACTTACCAAATATCAATCGTTAAATATATGGTATGTGGGGGGACTATCTGTACATAGTTGGCTATATGTGTGATGAAAGGGTAAATCGAATTTTCGTTGATTGAGGATCCTCAGTGAACATTTTTCCAATTCGCACTATGAAAGAGCTTGGTATTCCCATGAACGAACTCTCGGAAAGTCGTGTGATGATCCAAGGATTCAACCAAGGGGGGAAAAGAGACATAAGCACGATCAGGCTGGGAATAACCATTGAATATATACAATCAAGTGCATGGCTACATGTGATCGATGCGAAGACTTCAAACAATGTCTTGCTTGGAAGGCCTTGGATACATGAGAATAAAGTAGTTTCGTCTACCTACCATCAATGTTTAAAATACTACGAGGGTGAAGTCGAGAAGAAGATATTTTCCGATGATGCGTCATTCACCGAAGCAGAGTCACACTTCGCCGATGCAAAGTTCTACTTGAAGAACCACATTGTGAAGGAGCTAAAAGTTGATGATGGCATGAAAAGCAAGAATGATGAGCCCGCATCTAAAAGAGCTGAGGTGACTATTGGTAAAGCTAAAGATGTTACTAAGGAGGTATAACCCAACGTGATTGTGTCTTATGGTAAGAAAATAAGTCATGTGCTCCAATATGTCCCTAAAAGGAAGAAAGATGAAGGCATATCATCTAATCTCCAAACTAACATGCTAAAGGAGTTAACTCTTCCGGTAAAACGAATTAAGGCAGTAAAGTTTTCCTCGAAGTCGCTTGCAGGGTTTGTAGCCCCAAATCGTCTGCAGAAAGTGGCACTCCCTACAAAGAGGACAGATGAAGTTATTGATCCTAACGCTTACAAGCTATTTGCAAAGGCTGGATACAATCCCAATGAGCAGTCAAAGTTAGGAAAGCTCCCATCAGAAGCTGCAACGAGGCAACCACGTGAAGGTTTGGGATACAAGCAACTGTCACCAATGTGAATCTCAATAAGAAGGGCGAGTAGTAATTATATCATTGTAGAAGACAAATCTGCCGCTTCTAACAAGCCTTCCGTCTTTGACCGACTTGGAAAATTAATAGTGAAAACTTTCGTATTTGAAAGATTGGGTCCGTTAAAGAAGGAGAATAAGTTCCAGAGAAATTATCAAAATACAAGAACATCCGCTTCGCCTAAAATTCAAAAGATCTCTAAAAATTTCCAAAGTTGGGTTCCTTCTAGAATGAAGCGACAAACAAAAGTCATGGTTTCGTGTGATGAAGTACTGAAGGTGAATCCATACACTGTGGTCTACATTAAAGAACATGATGAAGACGAATAAAGTGTGGGTTCTTCGTATCATGTTACTACACAAAGAGAGCATGGTGTTTTATCTCTAATGGAGGATGATGAGAAATTGGACGATGTTTCACCGTGTTATCACATATCCTTCAACGATGGGGACCCTAAAGAAGATGAATATGAGAAAGATGCTCCCCTGGAACTTGAAGAAGGGGTGAAGGAAACGGTTGATGCCTTAAAAGAAGTTAACCTTGGCACTGATGAAGAACCAAGACCCACCTACCTAAGTGCTTTACTAGAAGTTGATGAAGAAAGCACTTATATTGAGTTACTCAAGGAGTTTAGGGATGTCTTTTCTTGGAGTTACAAAGAAATGTCTGGCTTGGACCCTAAAGTGGCAGTCCATCACTTTGCGGTCAAGAGTGGCGCTCATCATGTTAAGAAAGCTCAAAGGTGTAAAGAGACCAGACTTGGTTCCCCTGATTGAAATCGAAGTTAACAAACTCATTGAAGCTGGATTTATTCGGGAAGTTAAATACCCAACGTGGGTCTCAAGTATTGTCCCTGTAAAGAAGAAGAATGGCTAGATTCGAGTGTGTGTTGACTTCAGGGATCTCAACAATGCGTGTCCCAAAGATGAATTCCCGCTTCCTATTCCATAGTTGATGATCGATGCTACTATTAGGTATGAGGCAATGTTGTTTATGGATGGTTCGTCAGGCTCTAACCAAATTCGCATGGCACCAAAAGATGAAGAGTTTACTGCATTACGCACCCCCAAGGGTATTTATTGCTACAGGGTAATGCCTTTTGGCTTGAAGAAAGCTGGTTCTACTTACCAAAGGGATATGAAGAATATTTTCGACGATCTTCTCCACAAGAATGTTGAATGGTATGTTGACGACTTGGTGGTAAAATCAAGAGAGAAGTGAGACCACTTGAAAGACTTGAGAATGGTGTTTGAGTTGCTCCAGAGATACAACTTAGGATGAATCCTTTGAAATGCGTCTTTGGAGTTACCTCCGGAAAGTTCCTGGGTTTCATTGTCCGGCATCGAGGGATCGAAATTGATCAAGCCAAAGTAGATGCAATTTTGAAAATTCTTGAGCCTCGGGATATTCATGAATTAAAAAGTCTACAAGGAAAGCTAGCATACCTTAGTAGATTCATCTCAAACCTAGTTGGGAGGTGCCAACCATTCAGTCTCCTCATGAAGAAGGGCGTTCTTTTTGAGTGGGACCAAGTTTGTAGCAATGCCTTTGAAAGTATCAAAACATACTTGATGAAGCCTCCAGTTTTGGCAGCCCCTATACTTGGGAAGCCGCTGATACTATACATTTCAGCACAAGAAAGTTATGTTGGAACGTTGTTGGCCCAAGAAAATAGTGAGGGGAAAGAAAACTCTCTTTACTACTTGAGCAGGATGGTGACACCAAACGAGCTGAATTATTCGCCAATTGAAAAGTTGTCTTTGGCGCTAGTCTTCTCAAATCAAAAGTTGAAGCACTACTTTCAAGCTCATGTTGTCTGTCTTGTTTCTAAAGCAAATCCCATCAAGTTCGTGATGTCAAAACATGTTCTTAGTGATCGACTAGAGAGATGGTACCTACAATTTCAACAATTTGAGATTTTGTACATCCTTAAAAAGGTTGTAAAAGAACAAGCATTGGCATACTTCTTCGCAGATCACCTGATACCTGATGATTGGGAGCTAACTGACAAACTACCTGATGAGGACGCAATGGTCGTTGAAGTTCAACCTCCATGGAAGATGTACTTTGATGGTGTTGCGCATCGTGGGGGAGCTGGTGCTGGTGTAGTATTTGTCACTGCCCAAGGTGAAGTCTTGCCTACTCCTTCACCTTGTCACAACTCTGTTCCAACAATGTTGCTGAGTATCAAGCATTAATACTTGGGCTTGAAATGGCCGTTGATATGAAGCAATTGCAATTGCATGTCTTTGGTGACTCTTAGTTAGTGGTCAATCAACTTTTAGGTAGTTACGAGGTCAAGAAGGCTGAATTACGCCCATATCATGATTACGCTAAAAAATTAATGGGAAGGCTCGGTGGCGTAACTATTCAACATGTGCCAAGCAAAGAAAATAAGAAGACTGATGTTTTAGCTGCCCTAGCTTCATCGTTAACCCTGCCTGATCAAGCGCAAGTTACTATCTGCCAAAAATGGGTAGTACAGCCGCCAAATGAGGCTGAAGGTGAAGAAAATGAACTCAACCATCTTGCCGTTGTTTATAAAGTTGAGAAAGAAGAATGGCAACAATCCATTATCTACTACTTATGTTATGGGATACTTCAAGAAAATCCAAGGAGAAGGACCAAAATCCGTCGTCGTGCACCTCGCTTCCTTTACTACAAAGATACTCTATACAGAAGGTCGTTCGAGGGAGTACTCTTGCGATGCTTAGGGGAAGAAGAAGCACTCCAAGCTTTGCAAGAGGCACATTCTAGGGTATGTGGGTCACATCAGTCAGGATCAAAGCTCCACTTTCATATAAAAAGGATGGGATATTATTGGCAAACAATGGTAAAAGATTTCTTGGACTACGCTCGAAGATGCAAGGCTTGTCAATTCCATGCGAATTTTATTCACCAACCTCCTGAGAGTCGCACCCGACTGTTGCATCCTGGCCGTTTGACGCTTGGGGATTGGATGTTGTTGGACCACCCAAAGTCCTCTGGTGGGAACCTATACATCTTGGCTGCAACTGACTACTTCTCAAAATGGGCTAAGTTGTTGCTCTTAAGGAGGTAAATAAGGAAAATGTTGTAAGTTTCATCCGAGTAAACATAATCTATCGCTTTGGCATTCCTCGTTACATAATAACAGATAACAGAAAGCCATTCGATAATAGGTTGATGAACAAGGTTTGTGATCTCTTTGGGTTAAAGCAACATAACTCTTTGATGTACAACGCCACCGCCAATGGTCTAGCTGAAGCATTCAACAAAACTCTATGCAACTTGCTAAAGAAACTCGTCTCCAAATCCAAACGAGATTGTAATGACTGTATGGAAGAAGCTTCAAGAAAGCTATTGAAGGCATGAGAAAGGCTTTCACTTTGACATGCAAATAAGTAATAAGTTTATATGGGAAAAGAAAGGTATCACAAGTTCTTTATGTTTGTCAAGCTTAAAATGCCAGATCTTTAATAACCATAAATACACATCTTGATCTTTCATACTACTTTCAAATATTGATGCAACATTATCAAAGATAAAGCTATATTTCGCATATGCATAAATATCTTTTGCCCAAGATCATATTGAAAAAGAAAATGTGATTGACAAATTCAAACTTTCTTTTTATTATTGTACAAGTTCTCAGTATAATGAGTGGTCCATGAGTTTTAAACATCTTTGGACTTTAGTGGAATGACCTAAATGGAACTTATACTTGTGCCACTTTTCCATGCCGCTTCTCAAACTTAAAAATTTGTCAATTGAACACTTACACTCTTTCAAATCATTTATAAGGAACGCTTATGACACGAGGCCGTCAGTGCGTGTAATACAATCTCCTACACGTAGGACGCCATGTCAAGAAAATTAAACCACGTAGGCTCCGGGTCATTTATTATGGCCACATAGAAAAATTTTAAACGGGAAATGATTATTAACCCCCCCCCCCCAAAACTCAAACTTTCCCCTCATTTTAATAGAGGAAAATCAATGGCAGAACAGAGATTGAAAATGGAGGAAAATCAATGGCGGAACAGAAATTGAAAATGGAGGAAAATCAACGACAGAATAGATATTGAAAATTGAGGAAAATCAATGCGTAATAGAGATTGAAAATGGAGGAAAATCAATGGCGGAACAAGGTTGTTGGTTTTCACCTCTGAATTTCAAAATTTAACGGAAAAAAGCTTGTAGGTTTGCACTTAAGAAAATAACCTTCCAATTAAGGCTCAGATCTATAATATTGAAGACAAGGCAAGATATCGGAGACACCGCCATGGATGCAAACACCGGTTGCAAGTCGTCACCGTCCGGGTCGCCGTGCCAAGTTACTCCACCAAGACACATCGGTGGAGTAAAATGATTAAGGGAAAGACACTTATAGTGGCCCTTAAAGGTGCCATCTGTTATGTTGAAAATACCATGTCCAGGTTGCCCCCTTCTTCATAGTCACTATATTGTTCATAAAAATCATCAGTAAAATAAACATAATTGGGCTTAACTCCAGCAAAATTGAGAAGCTTGGACTGACATATATGCATTAGCACCCAAAAAGAGAGCCCTGTCCAGGAACGAAAAGGAAGGAGGGTGTTGTTGTTGGGGTGGGGGGGTTGGGGGGAGAAGAAAAGGCATACAGGATATCTCTTTTGTTTTTTTCTTTTCTTTTTGTACTTCTTTATTTTTCATTCTTATTTTAATGATTTTTTATTTTTATTTTAATTATTTCTGGTTCAAAATATTTATATTCACGCTCATTATCCGCGTGAATTACACTCACTTTGTCCAGCTCAACCATTATTTTGTCACATGTGCTTGGTCAACGGTCAGAAGGGTTTAAAATATAGATTTTGAATAAGTTAAAGTGTCTAGATGAGAAAAAGTTAAGTAGGAGGACCGGCATGACAAAGTGGCACAAGTATAGGTGACATTTAGGCCATTCTGCCTATATTTTACTGTCTCTTTAAAACAGTTGAACAAAAGCCTTTACAGAAAAACAGAACATAAGTTATTTGCTTCTGTTCTTTCGCACATGTGTTTTCATCAAATCAACATATTGTTAAAGTGATTTGGTTGGATTTTGTTATGTATCCTTCTACCAGCTATATGATCGATGTGTTCTCAATTTATATAATACTCCTTAAATGATATGACTATAAATGACTTAAGATATTAATATCTTACTTTACTTTTATGTTCTAAACCAATGATGCTTGATTAAGATCATCATATCATTGCAACAACTTGTCTTCCTCCTTTCTGAAGTTGTTGATCTATATATCCTTCAGGTATCCATTGGACTTATGATTGCTTGTGATAATAAAAAAATATAAGTTTTCTTTGTTCAATGCTTATTGTTTGTATCCCTTACTTAATTGCTATATTTCATGTTTCTTCTCTATACTCCTATGTAATTATAGATTAATGTGAACCTGATTACTATTTGCTTGAAGCCAAAGAAAGTCAGTGCCTCGTATATTTTAATGGCTCTTGGCTCATTTTCAAATATAACAAGCATGACTATTAGATCAGGACAAGTGCTTAGTACTATTGATGAAGAGATATAAAGGCAAGTAGAGCAGATAGAAAAAGAGAAGATTGATGAACAGGGAGGGGTATCAGAGGGCTAAGAAGGAGGCAAAGTTAGCAGTTACTGCGGCTAAGACTGCGGCGTTTGGGGTCAAAGGGCTATGAAGAGCTTGGGGTCAAAGGCGGGGAAAAGAAGCTATACAGGCTAGACAAGATGATAGAGAGGAAGGCCCGTGATCTGGATCAAGTTAAGTGTATCAAAGATAAGGAAGGTAGAGCTTTGATGGAAGAGTCCCAGATTAGACGAAAAAGACAGACATATTTCCATAAACTTCTGAACGAAGAGGATGATAGGGACATTATGTTGGATGACTTATGGCACTCCGAGATGAGACGGAATTTCGGCTATTGTAGGATCATAAAAGTAGAGGAGGTCGAGGGGGCTATGTGTAAGATGCACAGGGGCAGAACTATCGCGCCAGATGAAATGCCTGTAGAATTTTGGAAAAATACGGGTAGGGCAGGTTTGGAGTGGCTCACTAGGTTGTTCAGACTCATTGTTAGGACGAAGAAGATGCCCGATGAATGGAGGTGGAGTACGATGATTCCTCTGTGTAAAAACAAGGGCGACATCCAAAGTTTCAATAATTATAGGGAGATTAAGATGCCACACTATGAAAGTTTGGAAGAGGGTGATTGAAGTGAGGGTGAGGACCAGTGTATCCATTTCTGAGAACCAGTTCGATTTCATGTCGGGTCGGGGCGTTCGACTATGGAAGCCATTCACATTGTGAGGAGATTGGTGGAGTGTTATTGGGAGATGAAGAAGGACTTGTACATGGTGTTCATTGACCTAGAGAGAGTATATAACAAAGTCCATAGAGAGGTGATATGCCGATGCTTGGAGGCTAAAAGGGTCCCAGTATCCTACATTAGGGTGATTAAGGACATGTATGATGAAGCTAAGACTCGGGTTAGGGCAGCATGAGGACTCGGAATACTTTTCAGTTATGATGGGGTTGCACCATGGATCAGCACTTAGTCCATTCTTATTTTCCTTGCGATGGACGCATTAACGAGACATATTCAAGGTGAGGTGCCATGGTGTATGTTATTTACTGATGGAATAGTTTTAATTGACGAGATGTGAGGTAGTTAACGACCGGCTGGAGGTTTGGAGGCAGAACCTAGAGTCTAAGGGTTTCAAATTGAGCATGACCGAAACGGAATAAATGGAGTGCAAGTTCAGCAACGGTACCCAAGAGGGGATATGGAGGTGAGGCTTGATACGCAAGTCATCCCCAAGAGAGGTAGTTTCAAGTATCTTGGATCCATAATACAAGATAACGGGGAGATTGATGAAGATGTCACGCATCGTATCGCAGCAAGATGGATGAAGTGGAGGCATGCTTTCAGTGTCTTGTGTGATAAGAATGTTCCGCTGAGATTTAAAGGTAAGTTCTACAAGGTAGTCATTAGACCGACTATGTTGTATGGAGCAAAGTATTAGCCGGTCAAGAACTCTCACACCCAGAAGCTAAAAGTAGCTGAGATGAGGATGTTGAGGTAGATGTGTGGGCATACTCGGTTGGATAAGATTTGGAATGAAGTTATTCAGAAAAAAGGTGGGAGTGGCCCCTATGGAGGATAAGATGCGGGAGGCGAGGTTTATATGGTTCGGGCATGTTAAGAGGAAAAGTATAGAAGCCTCAGTAGAAGATGCGAGCGGTTAGCCTCGGTGGGCAGCAAAACAGGTAGAGGTAGGCTTAAGAAGTCTTGGGGAGAGATTATTAGGCGGAGCATGATGCAGTTGGAGCTGACTGAGGACATGGCCCTAGACACGAGGGTGTGGAGGTCAAAGATTAGGGTAGAAGGTTCGTAGGTAGTCGAGCCTATCTCTTTGTCTTACTCATTTCTCTAGCATTAGTGTTAGTATGATATCTTTATTCATAGATGATTATTACTACCTAGAGTTTGACTGCATTCTTGGATTCGATGTTATTTCATCTTGATGTTATTCCTACTTGTCGCAATTACCTTTTCTTTTTCCGTCGTTCTCTAGCCGAGGGACTATCGAAAATAGCCTTTCTTCCCTTTTAGAAGTAGGGGTAAGACTGCGTACATCTTACCCTCCCCAGACCCTACTAGTGGGAAACTACTAGGTTTATTTTTGTTGTTTTAGACATCAATACCACACAAGAATATAGTTAATTGTGTGGTACCCAATTTTTCGAGTGCTGTCTTACTAGAAGAACCTGGTTCTTCTTGGTGTTCCAACTACTGCTGTTTGCAGAATAATAAAAGCAGTAAAGTAAAAACACAGAGATTTTTACGTGGAAAACACCTGGCTCAAAAGATGAAAAAACCACGACCTACACCTCAATAGAATTTGCTCAAACTCTTCACTAAAACTCTGAGACAAACGAACTTACAAAATAAACTCTTTTGTAATCCTAGGATTAACTCTAACCCTATGTAGTAACTAACCTTTAGCTAATTTCTACCAGCTTCAAGTTAACTCTAACTTGAACAATATGTACCTATTACAATTGCTTCTATGAAAGCTGAAAAGATACAATATTAAAACGCCTACTACAACCAACAAGACTCAATGAAAAATAGCTGGAACTGGTTCTTCTAGCTGGTATGTAGCTTCAGATTCGCACTCTCCAATTTGGCTCGAACTGCTTGCAAAATTTCTTCACGAAATTTTTTCTCTCAATTCTTGATAAATTTCTGCTTTTGTGCGTCTACATATCATAAGAACAATCTACAATTTACAGGAGTTAGTAGATAAGGAATTAACTAGAATCCTAATCCAACTCTTCCATGGTGAAAGAGTTCTAGTCAAACTCAACTCCTAAATCCTTCCTTAACTTTGATTTTAGTCTTATTGAATAAGGAGTCATTCTTCAATTTCGTGTTTGCAATCGTTTCGATCAGAAGATATATCAATTTAATCAGGATACATTTATCTCCTGCATGTGCATCTCATGTGCCTTTAACTCTGCTGGTCTATATCACTTGTGATGGACCTGGTTCATCTCGGAGTTGCTTTGTCAATCTTCAAAACTATTTCCTTTCTTGGGCCAACAAATTCCCCCTTTTTGATGATGACAAACTTTATGCTTCAGGCCTGTTTCAGCTTAGTCCAACAATGACACATATTAGAGTATTAAGCATTTATCACAAAGAACCAAGTTCATTAGGTTATAAATATCACATGATCATAGCACAACCTATCTTCCCCCTTTTGACATCACCGAAAAGTTGCAAAAAAATTGTACGAATCCCATATTTTTAACACTTACTCATGGCCGTTTGGGCAACTGCATATGCAATCATGGATTAATCATCAATAATCAACTAAGAATTCAAACTATCAAAAACTAGAGATACTAAATCAGAGCAAAAATAATCAGATTTCATTGATAGAGCGAATATGATTCTGCCACAATGCACAAAATAAAACAAAAACAGTTAAAATATGAGCAAAAAAAAATTCTGAATCTGGGTTACTGAAAGTTCTAGGCAGGCTAGGAAATTAAGTCTTGGAAGAATTGTAGACCTGGTTCGTTTAGCCAAGATAGATGGTTCAGCTGACTTAGAAACAGATGAAGACTTCTTTGAGGAAGTCTTGACTTTATTTTGCTTAGGGGTCTGAACCTCTACTTCTGCCACTTTTTCACCTTGATGGACCAGGTCCATCTCATCTACTTCAACAGCCTCAATAGGCTCAACAACCTTTTCTTTCCCTTTTTCCACTCTTTTCTTCTTACTCTCCTCTAAAGCTCTCTTCAACTCGTCCTCACTTTGCTTTACCTTGCTCCTTGTAGTTCTTCCTCTTGGAAGAGAAATATTAGAAGTCTCAGAAGATGCAGCTTTTCTTTTCTTACTTTCTCTTGCTGTTCTAGACTTTTGAGCTTTATGAGTTCTTTTCTTCTTTGGATTGTAATTATCGCCTAACATTTTCAGCAGATCCGCTAGGGTTTCCTCAGTAGATGAACCAGGTTCATCTGTGTGCTTTCCTAAATTTACTAACCCTTCAGCGGCTTCTCCTGATTCACTTCCCCCTGCGTTCTTGCTACTTTTTTCCTCCTTATCTGGCTCAGCACCACAAAAAGCCATTTTTACAGATTCTTGCCCTATTCCCCTCTTCACTCCTTACTCCATCTCTCTCCTTTTCTTTTTCTATTTTATTTTTACCTCCTTTCCTTCTTGTCTCAGGCTTTTCCACATCTATCATAGACCCAACCAGTATGAACCTATTTTCTAAGTTTTCAGCGACCTGAGAAATGACCTCAAAAGAAGGTTATGGTACAAAAGTTACCAGTCATCAAAAATTTGGGAATGGTTTTGTAAGGGAGGGGATGTCTTGAATGAACTTTTAGTTTTGAATTGACGGTTAAGGCTTCCCTAGAATCTAGGTATTTTAATTTGGTGAGGATTCTTGTTGAAACAGAACTGGTTCAAAGTCAAATAGATAGGATTTGAAAAGATTTTGAGTTTGGGCAGAGTTCTCCTCATGATTTAATTATTAGTATTTCAAAGTGTGCAGAGTGTAGAACACATACCTCGCCAGCACGATGAACCAGGTTCATCATTTCCGAATCCTCTTGATCAAGCTTCAATTTACAAATATAGAAATTGTGATCAGTGAGTCATATCAAAACATGGCATAAGAATATACTTTTTACAATATGAGACTGAGCAATTGTTAATATGATTATTTACACCCGTGTCAGACTTTTCTAGTGATCTTAATCATCCCTAATAGTAACCTGTTCCTTTCAAAATGCTTTTTACTCAGTGCTTTTGTAAAGATATCTACATGGTTTCACAACCAACTAGTTACTCCTTGATGTTCCTTCATTCCTTTGTTGTTGTGGAACAGGTTCAGGTACAGGTTCCAACGAAGTTGGGAATTATTTTGTTCTATTCCCCCTGTCATGTTGCCCGGGATGGACGAACCTGTTCCATCACCTGTTCCTTCCTCTATTGTTGCTTTAGTTTGGACAGAGTTTCGGACCAGTCCAATTTCTTCATCATCTTGTTCATTACCAACACCAATGATTTCACCTTTCTTTCCATTTCCAAAGAAGACATTTCCTCCCCTGAGGCCCTCAAGTGAAAGGAACTAGTCCTTGTTGCCAGTCATGTGTTTTGAGCAGCCAATATCCATTTACCATATTTGGCTACTACCTTTCACTTGAATCTACAAAAGAAATCAGAGGTTAGTTTTATGAACCCAAACTAGTTTGAGTCCCTTGCCATGAGAAAAGGGATGAATCAATTTCTTTTTAGTCCAGGCAAGTAACCTATTTTTCCTTCGAACAAATCTTGTGTTGCTTTGACTAGCCTTTTCTTTAGCATTGCATTCACTTTTGAAATGAACAGTCTTACCACAATGTGTACAAATTTTGTTCTCAGGAAGAATGAGGTACTTGCTTTTTGGGTCCCACTTAGGCAGCGGATTCCCAAATCAAAGTCCTCTTCTATTGCTACTATGGTGTTCTTGTAGCCAAGTTAAAGCATCAGAGGACCTGTTCCATTTGGTAGTTCTATCTAGTTCATGCTTGATCTTGCCAAGATCCTCCTTAAGGACTCTTATGTGCTCATCTCTTTTGTACAACTCGTCTTTCATTTTTCCTAGATTTTCTTCTAATGTGAGTTGTGTGTGATTAGCTTTGTTTTTACCTGTTCCTAATTTCATTTTTAGATTTTAAGATCTTAGCTCTAGGACAGGGGTGTCAAGTTCATGAACCTGGTTTTTTAACTCAGCATTTTTACTATCACTTTCACTAGCCCTAAGTTCCAGATTTTTGCACTTAGCTTTCAAAATCACACACTCCTTAGACAGTTGTTTCTTTTCATTGTTTAGATCCTCATATTCATCAATGAAATCCAGGAGTAACTTAGATAGTGTTTCTTTAGACAAAAATTTAATCTTGTCTTTGAGATGAATTATACTTACCTTAGATTCCTCATCGGATTCTCCAATTGCCATAAGTGCTTGTTCATCTTCATCATCTGACTATTCATCTGAACTTTCACCCCAATAAGCAACCATCGCCTTTGTTGATGTTCTGTTGTTCTTGGGTTGAACCTGTTCCTTCGTTCAGCTCTTTCCTTCCTCCATTCAATTTCCCATTGAGAGAAGTTTTTCATGAGGTGATCAGTCTTGCCACACTTGTAACACCCGTCATTGGTTTGTTTTTCAGGAACCCTTGATTTGTTGTAGCTTCCCTTTCTTGAAGGAACCTTTGCTCTCATTAGGTACTTCTTGAATTCCTTTGTGATCATGGTCATTTCATCATCCTCCAGATCAACTTCTTCAATGATTCTGAATGCCAAACTCCTTTCCTTATTGGGACCATCCATCTTCATAGTCTTCCTTCTAAGTTCATAGGCAGTGAGATTTCCAATCAGCTCATCCAGCTTAAGAGTTGCAATGTTCTTAGATTCCTGAATGGCTGTAATTTTGCTTTCCCAAGAGACTGGCAAGACCCTTGTCAGAATTTTCTCAACCTTGTCTTCTTCAAGAATGACCCTTCCAAGAGACTTGAGTTCATTGGTCAGTGTAGTGAACCTTGTATACATCTCTTGGATGGTCTCTCCTTCATTCATGGTGAAATTCTCATATTGAGAATATAGTATAGTTCCTCTTTACCTCTTTACTTGAGGTGTTCCTTCATGAGCCACTTGCAAAGTGTCCCAAATTTCTTTGGCAGTGGTACAGCTTTGAATTCTGTTATACTCGTCTGGACCGAGTCCACACACAAGCCACTTCGTGGCCCTAGCATTTTTCACCCACTTTCTCAAATCCTCAGAAATGCAATCAACTCTACTCTTTGGCACATCTGCTCCTTCAGCAGTCTTCTTCATTGTGGCTAAAGAACCGTCAGTGACTATGTCCCATAGTTCATAGTCTTCTCCAATTAAGTGACCCTTCATCCTATTATTCCACCAGGAGTAGTACTGGCCATTGAAGAGTGGAGGCCTAACAGTTGATTGTCCTTCCCAGTTCCCAAGTGGTGCACTCATCTTAATCTTTTCCTAAGGTGTTAGCCTCTTCAAGGATAACCCGCTCTGATACCAATTGTTGTTTTAGACGTCAATACCACACAAGAATATAGTTAATTGTGTGGTACCCAATTTTTCGAGTGCCGTCTTACTAGAAGAACCTGGTTCTTCTTGGTGTTCCAACTACTGCTGTTTGCATAATAATAAAAGCAGTAAAATGAAAACACAGAGATTTTTACGTGGAAAACACCTGGCTCAAAGGGTGAAAAAATCACGACCTACACCTCAGTGGGATTTTCTAAAACTCTGAGCTAAACGGACTTACAAAATAAACTCTTTTGTAATCCTAGGATTAACTCTAACCCTATGTAGTAACTTGCCTCTAGCTAATTTCTAGCAGCTTCAAGTTAACTCTAACTTGAACAATGTGTACCTATTACAATTGCCTCTATGAAAGCTGAAAAGATACAATATTAAAACGCCTACTACAACCAACAAGACTAAATGATAAACAGCTGGAACTGGTTCTTCTAGCTGGTATGTAGCTTCAGATTCGCACTCTCCAATTTGGCTCAATTTGCTTCCAAAATTTCTTCACGAAATTTTTTCTCTCAGTTCTTGATAAATTTATGCTTTTGTGCGTCTACATATCATAAGAACAATCTGCAATTTATAGGAGTTAGTAGATAAGGAATTAACTAGAATCCTAATCCAACTCTTCCATGGTGAAAGAGTTCTAGTCAAACTCAACTCCTAAATCATTCCTTATCTTTGATTCTATTCTTATTGAATAAGGAGTCCTTCTCCAATTTCTTTTTTGCAATCTTTTCGATCAGAAAATATCTCAATTTAATCAAAATACATTTATCTCCTACATGTGCATCTCATGTGCCTTTAACTCTGCCGGTATATATCACCTGTGATGGACCTGGTTCATCTCGGAGTTACTTTGTCAATCTTCAAAACTATTTCCTTTCTTGGGCCAACAAATTCCCCCTTTTTGATGATGACAAACTTTGTGCTTCAGGCATGTTTCAGCTTAGTCCAACAATGACACATATTAGAGTATTAAGCATTTATCACAAATAACCAAGTTCATTAGGTTATAAATATCACATGACCAGAGCACAAACTATCTTCCCCCTTTGACGTCATCGAAAAGTTGCAAAAAAATTGTATGAATCCTAGATTTTTAACACTTACTCATGGCCGTTTGGGCAACTGCATATGCAATCATAGATTAATCATCAATAATCAACTAAGAATTCAAACTATCAAAAAATAGAGATACTAAATCAGTGCAAAAAGCATCAGATTTCGTTGATAGAGCGAATATGATTTTTCCACAATCCACAAAATAAAACAAAAACAATTAAAACATGAGCAAAAAAAAATTCTGAATCTGGGTTACTGAAAGTTCTAGGAAGGCTAGGAAATTAAGTCTTGGAAGAACTGTAGACCTGGTTCGTTTAGCCGAGATAGATGGTTCAGCAGACTTAGAAACAGATGAAGACTTCTTTGAGGAACTCTTGACTTTATTGGGCTTAGGGGTCTGAACCTCTATTTCTGCCACTTTTTCACCTTGATGGGTCAGGTCCATCTCATCCACTTCAATAGCCTCAATAGGCTCAACAACCTTTTCTTTCCCTTTTTCCGCCCTTTTCTTCTTACTCTCCTCTAAAGCTCTCTTCAACTCGTCCTCACTTTGCTTTACCTTGCTCCTTGTAGTTTTTCCTCTTGGAAGAGAAATATTAGAAGTCTCAGAAGGAGCAGCTTTTCCTTTCTTACTTTCTCTTGTTGTTCCAGACTTTTGAGCTTTATGAGTTCTTTTCTTCTTTGGATTGTAATTATCGCCTAACATTTTCAGCAGATCTGCTAGGGTTTCCTCAGTAGATGAACCAAGTTCATCTGTGTGCTTTCCTAAATTTACTAACCCTTCAGCGGCTTCTCCTGATTCACTTCCCACTGCGTTCTTGCTACTTTCTTCCTTCTTTTCTGGCTCAGCACCACAGAAAGCCATTTTTACAGATTCTTGCCCTATTCCCCTCTTCACTCCTTACCCCCTCTCTTTCCTTTTCTTTTTATATTTTATTTTTACCTCCTTTCCTTCTTGTCTCAGGAATTTCCACATCTATCACAGACCCAACCAGTATGAACCTATTTTTTAAGTTTTCAGTGACCTCAGAAATGACCTCAGAAGAAGGTTATGGTACAAAAGTTACCAGTCATCAAAAATTTGGGAATGGTTTTGTAAGGGAGGGGATGTCTTGAATGAACTTTTAGTTTTGAATTGACGGTTAAGGCTTCCCTAGAATCGAGGTATTTTAATTTGGTGAGGGTTCTTGTTGAAACAGAACTGGTTCAAAGTCAAATGAATAGGCTTTGAAAAGATTTTGAGTTTGGGTAGAGTTCTGCTCATAATTTAATTATTAGTATTTCAAAGTGTGTAGAGTGTAGAACACATACCTCGCCTTTCAGATGAACCAGCACGATGAACTAGGTTCATCATTTCAGAATCCTCTTGATCAAGCTTCAATTTGCAAAGATAGAAAAAATTTCATTTGTGATCAGTGAGTCATATCAAAACATGGCATAAGAGTATACTTTTTACAGTATGAGACTGAGAAATTGTTAATCTGATTACTTACACCCGTTTCAGACTTTTCTAGCCAAATCTTTTTCTTTGTTTTCATTTTTTTAATGTATATACATTCTGAACTGGTTCAATTAAGTGATCTTAATCATCCCTAATAGTAACTTGTTCCTTTCAAAAGGCTCTTTACTCAGTGCTTTTGTAAAGATATCTGCATGGTTTCACAACCAACTAGTTACTCCTTGATGTTCCTTCATTCCTTTGTTGTTGTGGAACAGGTTCAGGTACAGGTTCCAACGAAGTTTAGGAATTATTTTGTTCTATTCCCCCTGTCATGTTGCCCGGGATGGATGAACCTGTTCCATCACCTGTTCCTTCCTCCATTGTTGCTTTAGTTTGGATAGAGTTTCTGACCAGCCCAATTTCTTCATCATCGTGTTCATTACCAACCCCAATGATTTCACCTTTCTTTCCTTTTCCAAAGGAGACATTTCCTCCCGTGAGGTCCTCAAGTGAAAGGAACTAGTCCTTGTTGCCAGTCATATGTTTTGAGCAGCCACTATCCATTTACCTTATTTGGCTACTACTTTCACTTGAATCTACAAAATAAATCAGAGGTTAGTTTTAGGAACCCAAACTAGTTTGGGTCCCTTTCCATGAGAAAAGGATGAATCAATTTCTTTTTAGTCCAATCAAGTAACCAGTGTTTCCTTCGAACAAATCTTGTGTTGTTTTGACTAGTCTTTTCTTTTGCATTGCATTCACTTTTGAAGTGACCAGTCTTACCACAATGTGTACAAGTTTTGTTCTCAGGAAGAATGAGGTACTTGCTTTTTGGGTTCCACTTAGGCAGCGGATTCCCAAAGCCAAGACCTCTTCTATTGCTACTATGGTGTTCTTGTAGCCAAGTTAAAGCATCAGAGGACCTGTTCCATTTGGTAGTTATATCTAATTCATGCTTGATCTTGACAAGATCCTCCTTAAGGACTCTTATGTGCTCATCTATTTTGTACAACTCGTCTTTAATTTTTCCTAGATTTTCTTCTAATGTGAGTTGTGTGTGATCAGCTTTGTTTTTGCCTGTTCCTAATTTCAGTTTTAGATTTTTAGATCTTAGCTCTAGGACAGTGGTGTCAAGTTCATGAACCTGGTTCTTTAACTCCGTATTTTTACTATCACTTTCACTAGCCCTAAGTTCCAGATTTTTGCACTTAGCTTTCAAAATCACACACTCCTTAGACAGTTGTTTCTTTTCATTGTTTAGATCCTCAGATTAATCAATGAAATCCAGGAGTAACTCAGATAGCGTTTCTTTAGACAACAATTTAATCTTGTCTTTGAGATGAATTATACTTACCTTAGATTCCTCATTGGATTCTCCAATTGCCATAAGTGCTTGTTCATCTTCATCATCTGACTCCTCATTTGAACTTTCACCCCAAGCAGCAACCATTGCCTTTGTTGATGTTCTGTTTTTCTTGGGTTGAACATGTTCCATTTTCCTGTTCCTTCGTTCATCTCTTTCCTTCTTCCATTCAATTTTCCATTGAGGGTAGTTTTTGATGTGGTGATCAGTCTTGCCACACTTGTAACACACGTCATTGGTTTGTTTTTCAGGAACCCTTGATTTTTTGTAGCTTCCACTTCTTGAAGGAACCTTTGCTCTCATTAGGTACTTCTTGAAGTCCTTTGTGATCATGGTCATTTCATCCTCCTCCAGATCAGCTTCTTCAGTGATTCTGAATGCCAAACTCCTTTCCTTCTTGGGACCATCCATCTTCATAGTCTGCCTTCTAAGTTCATAGGCAGTGAGATTTCCAATCAGCTCATCCAGCTTAAGAGTTGCAATGTTCTTAGATTCCTGAATGGCTGTAATTTTGCTTTCCCAAGAGACTGGCAAGACCCTTGTCAGAATTTTCTCAACCTTGTCTTCTTCAAGAATGACCCTTCCAAGAGACTTGAGTTCATTGGTCAGTGTAGTGAACCTTGTATACATCTCTTGGATGGTCTCTCCTTCGTTCATGGTGAAATTCTCATATTGAGAATACAGTAGAGTTCCTCTTGACCTCTTTACTTTAGGTGTTCTTTCATGAGCCACTTGCAAAGTGTCCCAAATTTCCTTGGTAGTGGTACAACTTTGAATTCTGTTATACTCATCTGGACCGAGTCCACACACAAGCCAATTCTTGGCCTTAGCATTTTTCTCCCACTTTCTCAAATCCTCAGAAGTGCAGTCAGCTCTAGTCTTTGGCACATCTGCTCCTTCAGCAGTCTTCTTCATGGTGGCTAAAGGACCGTCAGTGACTATATCCCATAGTTCATAGTCTTCTCCAATTAAGTGATCCTTCATCCTATTCTTCCACCAGGAGTAGTACTGGACATTGAAGAGTGGAGGCCTAACAGCTGATTGTCCTTCCCAGTTCCCAAGTGGTTCACTCATCTTGATCTTTTCCTAAGGTGTTAGCCTCTTCAAGGATAACCTGCTCTGATACCAATTGTTGTTTTAGACGTCAATATCACACAAGAATATAGTTAATTGTGTGGTACCCAATTTTTTGAGTGTTGTCTACAAGAAGAACCTGGTTCTTCTTGTTGTTCCAACTACTGCTGTTTGCAGAATAATAAAAGCAGTAAAGTAAAAACACAGAGATTTTTACGTGGAAAACACCTGGCTCAAAAGGTGAAAAAACCATGACCTACACCTCAGTAGGATTTGCTCAAACTCTTCACTAAAACTCTGAGCCAAATGGACTTACAAAATAAACTCTTTTGTAATCCTAGGATTAACTATAACCCTATGTAGTAACTAGCCTCTGGCTAATTTCTAGCAGCTTCAAGTTAACTCTAACTTGAACAATGTGTACCTATTACAATTGCTTCTGTGAAAGCTGAAAAGATACAATATTAAAACGTCTACTACAACCGACAAGACTCAATGATAAACAGTTGGAACTGGTTCTTCTAGTGGTATGTAGCTTCAGATTCGCACTCCCCAATTTGGCTCGAACTGCTTGCAATATTTCTTCACGAAATTTTTGCTCTCAATTCTTGATAAATATCTGCTTTTGTGCGTCTACATATCATAAGAACAATCTGCAATTTATAGGAGTTAGTAGATAAGGAATTAACTAATCCTAATCCAACTCTTCCATGGTGAAAGAGTTCTAGTCAAACTCAACTCCTAAATCCTTCCTTATCTTTGATTCTGTTCTTATTGAATAAGGAGTCCTTCTCCAATTTCGTTTTTGCAATATTTTCGATCAGAAGATATCTCAATTTAATCAGAATACATTTATCTCCTACATGTGCATCTCATGTGCCTTTAACTCTGCTGGTCTATGTCACCTGTGATGGACCTGGTTCATCTGGAGTTACTTTGTCAATCTTCAAAACTATTTCCTTTCTTGGGCCAACAATTGTTGTTGCTGTTGTTGATTAATATAAAAAAGAGTTGTTTGCATGTCAAGAAAGATAAACCTTACATGTTGATATATATTCATGTTTTAGATAATACACATTCCTCCATGGACTGCTTTAGGTCTGCATCATATCATATTCATAAATTTAAAGCTGGTGGTGCTAAATGTTATTTATGTTCATAAAATTGGATGTTTCACTTCTTGCTAAACTAATAACCTTTGCATTATTGCATCTGTGTTTAGGTTTTAACATGTTTTAAGTGTGTATTCTGATCTATTCTATGACATAGTACCTTTTGATAGATGAAGTAAGTTGTTAGGAGCTAGGAGCACAGGGATATGAGTTGAATACCATCTATCCAACTGATGCGTCGTTGATTCTATACTTCTACAAAAGTTGGCTTTGGACCTAAATACATAAATCCTTCAAATTTTTTGAAGAAATAGATTTGCTATTCTAGGAGCATTAATCTGCACATTTTAGTTGATCTGTACTTTGATATAGTTTGTAAATTATGATACTAATTAGATGAACATTATGGGTTTTATCTTATAGTTTTCAATAATAGGGTGACTTGCATTACTGTTGGATGTCACTGCTTCATTAGGTTGTAAGATAAAAATATGAAGCCTGAGCTACTGGATTACTTACAGGTAGGGGTGTTCATTTGAATCGGTTTATCGATAAATCGAACTGGTTTAACGATTTATCGGTTTCGATTTCTATTTCGAAATTTTTCTTATCGAGTTATCGATTTCGATTTTGTCCTCTCCGGTTATCGGTTTATCGATAAACCGATAAGATATACTAAAAAGACAAATATACCCTTATTCTATAATACCCTTTCCTTTACCCTAAGTCTCTAACCCTATTATTTCCTCTACCCATTCTTCAGCGCCGCTTTTACCTTTCTCCCTCTCCCCCGCGAACTCTAAACCCAGCAGAGAAAGTGAACTCCGGCGACTTCAATAGTACATTTCTCCCTCTCTCTCTCCGCACCTTTGTTA
Source organism: Nicotiana knightiana (assembly GCA_005239525.1). NCBI lineage: Eukaryota > Viridiplantae > Streptophyta > Magnoliopsida > Solanales > Solanaceae > Nicotiana > Nicotiana knightiana. Next base: position 58,551 of record ML414583.1, on the reverse strand, counting down.
CAATTTCAAGCATCAGCAGATTTCACCTTCGTATCCATTTCAAGAGACATTTTCTCCCTAGCATTGACCTCTCTTCAGGTACCCTTTTTTCTTTGATGTACAAACGGGTATTTTTCTTTATTTGCGTATTCTTCTATAGTCATCATATATGCTTCTTCAACTCCATGTTTGTGGGTGTTCGTCTTATTTTAGCTTTTTATTTCATATTAGTTAGGCGTGTTTATAGCGATATACTTTCCGTGAAATCCCACAAATTTTCTTACTGGTGCAATCGATAACCGAATCGATAAACCCCAAAAATCGGTAAATCGAAATTGAAAAAAATCGAAACCTTATTGAAACGATAACGATAAGTATATGTAAAAATTGATAATCGATGAGTAATTATCGATAAGGGTCAAAATCGAATCGATAAATCGAATGCACACCATAGGCAAGGGCGGACCTATGTTGGTGTTTGAGGGGTCACGTGACCCCGTTAGCCTCGGCAAAAAATCTGTATATACATATTATATATATATATATATATATATATATATACATATATATATATACACACATATATATATATATATACACACATATATGTATATATGTATACATATATGTATGTATTTTTATACGGGACCCCTTAAATATTTTAATGGTGCCCCCAACCATAAAGTGACCGATGGAAGAAGTGGCTGCTTTGGGCACTTAAATTCTCTCCTATGTTGTGGTGACGCGGGTTCGAAACCACTCGAAGTTTTCCTTAGTCTTTTCCCTTTGGCTCCCTACTTTTCAATTTTGTAGGCCATATTTTAATTTACAACCAACTAGCCCAAAATAATAGGCTAATACTCAGCATTCAACTCCAAGGTTCTCGAAAATTATTATTCAATTTTTAAAAAAAATTGCTCAAGCTTTTAAGTTAATTTTTGAATCAGTAACTGCAACTCAAATATTAGTTCAACAAACCAAATCCATTTGGGTGGTGAAAATTAGATTTTTAACAAGCACAAATATGTGGATTTAAATTTTAAATTTGATTTTGTGAAAATTTTGGAGTAGGTGTTATTTAGACTTGTTAGAAATAGTATAGGAAGGTTATACATAAAATTTGAAATCATTTAATGGAGATTTGGACTGGTTTTGAACAAGAATTGTATCTGAAAATCGTGGAAGGAGTTCGTCTACAGACGCTTGTATAAAGATGTATAAAAGTGTATAATAGTGTATAAGATGTGTTTATACACTCATATACACTATTATACAAGATTATACATAATTATACAAAAAACTGACTTCGTCTTCTTCCTTGCGTCTTTTCTGAAATTCAACTCAAATCCGGCTCAAATCTACTCCAAATCACTTCAAATTTAAATTGTGAACTCCTTTTGATATTTTCAATCAATTGGAACAACACCTAATCCAAACAACTAACAAACTCAAAAAATCCTATTTTCAAAAGCAAATGGCCTTCAATGGTGGACTTCTACTATTCAATTTTCTTACATTGCAATCAAGTGACATAGGGGGAGAAGCAGTAATGGAGGACGACCCCTTGAAGCATATGTAGAAGATGCGAGAAGAAGAGAGAGTGAAAGAAATGGTTGTAAGAACACAAATTTTCAATTTTCTAGTACTTTCAAAATATGTACAATATGGGCTAGGTCGGGTAAAACTTAAAAACATGGGTCATTTTTTGTTATGGTGTGACTTGTAATTATTTATTTATTTAATAGAAAATTACTTTATTTTTTACTTTATCTTCTTCTTTTTTTAAAATTCAATTATAGTTTAGTACTAATACAAAATAGTCAACTTAATTAAATTTATTCTTTTTTTGCAAATTCTTTCCTTAAAATTGAAAGCATCAAATTGCAACTTATCGCTCCACAAATAGAAAAATATAAATCTTCTGTCACAATCTTCTTTAACAATCACTCTGAATTGGCAATGGAAACCAATAGTTTGAGACTCTTCTTCAATTCTTTTAGTATTAACATACTCTTAATCTTAATTTCTTTAGTAAGTCTTTGATAATTTTAAGTTTGAACGCCTTTTTGCGAAGAACTCTCCCCCCCCCCTCCTTTAGTACTTTCTTTTTTTTAGAATTTTTTTTTGTTAATACTTGGATGATAAGTCATCATAATCATTAAGTTTCAAAGAGTTGCACGCTGAATTTTATCGCTGGTGATTAGAATATACAATGATGCCCCCGTCATGCTCGAATCCTGGGTCCGCCTCTGCCCCAGGTTAAGTGCTCTTAAATTGAGATCACAATTTGCTTTGTCATTTTGGGAGAACGTTGTCAAATATTCTTCTCTGCTTACTAAACTATTCATTTATATTGGAAAAGAATCTAAAATGCCTTAGGAATATATGAAACAACATCTACATACAATATTTATATATTCTTTAACTGTTATTTGTTGTTTTAATATCCGTTATATGTTTCATTTTCCTTAAATTGATTGTGATAGTATTATGCTTCTTTTTGCATTGTGTTAAAATTTATTGACTGTCACAAAAACAACAAAAAATAGCACATATACATACGATTAGTATTTTTTACGATGATTGAGATAATCAGCACCAAAAGAAAGGTGGACAAAAAGACAATGGAAGTGGAACAAGAGGAGGAAGAGAAAGAACTAATGCACATCAAAGCAAAGAAGGCAAAAAAAGATAGATAAGAACATGGTGAGGAGACAAGGAACTAAGACTACAGTTTATATGCATCAAGATATGAATAAGTGAATAATCATCATTAACTTATGTGCATTTGGCAAAAGACAAATATTTGCATATATCCAAGTCACAGGGAGTAAAGTGACGAATTCAAAAATAATAAGAATAATAGTAAAATAAAAGCAAACAACGGTTATTTAGCTATGTTATATTACTGATATTAGAATTTAAGTGGAGTGGCAAAGTGAACGAGAAATTCTCTGACTTCTCTCTAACCCTTTAGAGAGAGAACCAATCAATTTACAACAAAAATCCACTAAAAATCAAAGCAAATATCATCCTTACTTCCGCTGCTCACATCAATCAACAACAGCACATCTATGCTATTAGTGCAGAAAACCTAGAAAACACCATCAAAGACGCTGCAATCCAAAAGCAGGTCATGATGACAAACAGTACCACAACCAAGGAAGAAGTGGATCTCATTTCACAGAGTGCACACATACCATTTATGGAGCCAAGCTATAGAGATAAGGTAACCAACAATTAAACTTTACTCCCATGGATTTTGATTGTACACTTTTTAGTACACCTACACTAGAAGAAGAAAAAGATAACCCATCAAATCACCGAAATTTCATACCCATCACAGCCGAGGACAAAATCAGACTCTATGAACCTTGAAAACAGTCCATAACTATTAGACTACTGGGAAAGGTATGGGGTACAACTTACTGCGTACCAAAATCCAAAAAATCTGGAGCTCATCCGAACCCCTTAATTTAATAGACTTGGGAAACGATTACTACCTTATAAACATCTCATCCACAGACCACTAACTAATAATCATCAACCACGGACCTTGGTTTATTGAATCACAGTACCTTACATCAGAAAATGGACACCAAAATTTAACCCTAACGCAAATCACATCAACTTTTCCACCATCTGGATACGACTTCAAGAACTACCCATAAAATATTATGACCTTGAACCACATGATAAGAGCCGCGTTGAAGATCGATAGCTACACAACTAACAAAACCAGGGGACAGTATGCAAGGCTATGTACTGACGCTACTAGGGAAATCACTACCAAGAAATGTTATGATTGGAAAACATTTACATGATATTAACTACGAAGATACCAACCTACTGTGCACAATTTGCGAATGCGTGGGGACACAACCTATATCAATGCCCAAACATGGCAACAACTTCCGCAACGACTCAGGAAAGCAAAGCACCAGAAAGTGCACATGGATAGTGGAAGACGGTGTCATACTCCGGCAAAAGGTACACCACCCCAATTTCTCCCCCAAAATTTATAGAAAAAGAAAAACAATAAGAACAATTAGAAAAAGGAAACGAGGAAGGAAAAAAACAAAAATAACGATAAAGGAAAAAAAGAATGGGAAAGTCAAAAAAACAAATCATGTTGAAACAGTTGATGGTAATAAAAAACAAAAAGAGGAAATAGATTTAGGAAATGACACCTACGTCAACATCATTTACCCTACCACCTCAACACCAAAAAGTACCTCCTCATCTACAAAAAACCTAAACTTGGGGACAAAGGTACCTGCCCTCTTTTCCACCTCTACAATTATCACGAGTCAACTACAGTTACACAAAAAAATCAAGTCGCAGTCCTTAGTCAACTGGACTTAGGACATAAACTACCAAAACAGAAGAAAGAGAAAACTAATATTAAAATCACATCACAAACGCCTTCCTCTGCCGCCTACAATCAAAACCAAACATATAACCTATTTCTATTTTCAACCCAAACACTCACTTGCCCACTACCTGTACCACAAACAAAAGTAACCTTTTCTGCTAACTCCTCTACTACAGTCTCAAAGACACTAACCGCAGTAAATAACAACAATACCAAAAAAGGAACACCCAAAAGTTCTCAAGGACAAAAGGCTAATACCCAATGCGGCAACAGTATCCCACACGTTCCCATTAAAAAAGAAAACACTCGTATTAGCCCTCCAAAAAATACTACCCTACATGAAATCATATCAACCTATGAAGCCTACTCCCTCCCCACTACCCACCCTAACCCTCACATTGACGCCACTGCCAAGACCCCTCACATCTATCACTCGCCCAATCCCTTCCCATCAGTCACCCGACCCACAAAAACCACATGCCCAAGTAACATCCCCACACCCATTCCAACCGGCCATTATACCTTATCCCAATCACTCCCTCCCCAAGCATTAGTCCCCATTTCTTCTCAACAACAACATGTACCGCCTCTCCCATCAATGCCACAACCAGCACTATCACCACCAATATCCACCGCGTATGAGGGAGATCCACCAACGCTCTCCATACCACCACAATCACTTCCAAGAACATATTACTTCCAAACAACAGTAGTCAAATAATGCCAGCCCTTATACTACATCACTGATAAGTAGGGATTTTAACCGCTTATTTGCTCTCTTTTACTTTTGTTTTAGACCAAAATTGCTTAAAGGTACTCCCGAAAACTAATAAAATGTGCTTGCTTGCAGGAATGATAGAACATGAGTTAAAGAGATGAAAATCAAATAAAGAAGGAGTAATTTTGGATAAGGACAGAAATACGGCTAAAAGGGCACTGTGCGGACCGCATAATATTGAGTGTTGCCGTAGATCATGAAGAAGACCTCTGACAAGAAATGAAATGCAGAGTGCGGATCAGATAATTCTGGTGCGGCCGCAGAAGACAAAGATCAGAGAGATGGGATTTTAAGTTCAAGAAGAAATGCGGACCGTACCATTTTTATGCGGTCTGCAGAAGTCTCACACAGCCAAAGCCCAAGACCAAAGAGTGCGGACCGCACTATAATTGTGCGACCTCAGAAGCAAGAGTATGATCGCACTCATAAAATTTCAGTCCACAAAAGTTGAGGAGTGCGACCGCAATCCGGAATTGTGCGGCCGCAGAACTGGAACTTGTCAAGCCAAGTCTTATTGTGCGAACCGCACACATAATTGTGCGGTCGCACAACCTCTGCATGAGCAATTTTGTCAAATATTTTCAGCTTAGTATAAATAGAACTTTTTGTCATTTTTAGAGGAAGTTTTGTTTTGGGAGACCACCTGAGCCGTTTTCTTTACTGTTTTGAGTAATTTTGTACTAGATTTGCTTCTAAACATTAGATTTTCCTTCCATAATTTATTATTATGCATTCTATGTCAATTTCTTCTTTTATTTATTCATTTTCTATGAGTAGCTAAACCCTTAGTTAGGGTTGTGATCCAACCCTTGTATAGGTACTTAATGGGTTAGTGATTTATGGCCTGTTTAAGATTAGGTATATGTTATTTAGCCTTGTTCTTGCTTAAATTCTTGAATTAATGATTGCAAACATTGATTCATGCCTATTTGACCTAGTCTCTACTTGAGAAAGAGAGACTAAGTCTAGAAAAACTTGACTAACTAGGAATTGGGTGAAATCAAGAAATTGATAGCCCTAATTAAAGAGTTGAACCTAGAAATAGTAAGACCCAACTAGGGTATTTATCACTTGTTTTGTGAAATACCCATTTGGACTTGAGAAAGCCAAATCAGGCAAAGTCACTCAAAATACTGAGAGGTATAGAGTGCAATGGCGAAGCTAGGAATTTCACCAATGGTGTTCAAATTTTAAAAAAATGAAAAAAATTCCGACAAAAGGTGTTCAATATGTGTTATATACTTCTAAAATGTAATATTTTACCTATGTACACAGTGCAATTTTTCGACGAAGGATGGTCAGTTGACCACCCTTATCACCATGTGGCTTCGCCACTGATAGCGCGAGTAATTGAGTGTAATTTCTATAATGTATCCCGATCATCCAAACATGCCCTAAAGCTTTTAATTTGTTAGGTAACCGACTAGGTGGAAGTCGCAACCCTAGATCCTTTTATCATTTGAAAAACAATCAAAACCAAAAATATTATCTCCTAGTTTTATAATTGCAAACACTAGCTCAAAGTAGAAGTAGAAACAACAAACAAGAATGTGGAAGAGTAATTTAGGACATATCATACAATTACACTAAATATATACCTAATCACAATTCTAACTCCATGTGGATTCGATCCCGGCCTACGTTGGGTTTTCTTATTGCATCGACCGCCTCACTACCTTTATTTGTGGTGTGAGTTTGGGCGAGATCAATCACCCATCACCGACCCTTTGGTTGGATGTAGTGGAATTACAGCGACATGCACAGTTCTTCCTAGAGAACACACAAGACCTAGTCGACCAACTACAATATTGGGGTCCCAACACAGCAGTCTGCATGGATACCTTGCAAAACATGGAGATATCAGCTTTAGAGATGGTAAACCACCTCACAGAAGCAACTCAGCGGCAGCACCACATGCAGGTGGCCTACGAGCAATCACAGGCGCAACAACAACTGCAGGTTCAGATCCAAATGGAAGCCCAGGAGGAACAAGAAATTAAAACCCCCACCAAGCACTTGGTTTCACTCATCACCGGACACAGAGGAGTTGCAGCTACAGGTGACACTGGACACAACAGTGGAAACACTACCAGTGGAGGCAGTAATAGTGGATACACCAGCACCGCCATTGTCCCCTTTGAATCCGGAGGAAAACATAATCAACCTACGGAACAACCAAGGACTGCAGGCACCAAACATCCTGGATAAAAGGTTTCAACACATCACTCTATGGGAATTACTATCGACAACACTTCACGAAAACAGAGAAAAATGATACTTCATCACAGTTCCAAAAAATGTGCTTCGCATAGCAGTGAATATCCATACCTACCCCTTCTCGATTCTCCACAAATATGCAGTATTGATTCTCCCCACACTGACGAAGGAAGACTTACCATTGTCGGCACCCAATGGGGAGGATCACCCACTAGTTGCACACCTGCGCATGTCATTGGCTCCGGGTGGGAGCTCACGAATAACAAATGAACCTAAAATGAGGATACTGCTTTGGAACGGCAGAGGCTGCAACAACCAAGAAATTCAGGCACAACTTCAAAGACCTTGTGGACTGGAACAATCCTTCTATCATCTGCCTCACTGAAACACACATGCAAAGCCACTATGATCTCATGGAATTTATTGGTTTTACTGACCTTTTTGAAATTAGCGCAGATGGCTACTCTGGTGGAGTTGTCCTCGTGTAGAAGCATAAAGAATTGGATATGGACCTAATAGCTATGACAGACCAGGAAATCCATGCAAATATACAGGTCAGTAGCAACTCAAAACCTTGGGTGATATCCTTAGTTTATGCTAGCACCTTACTAGCAAATAAAAACTTCTTTGGAACAATTTGGAAATTGTAGCAAAAAATAAAACATACACGTGGCTACTATGTGGAGACTTTAATGATATCACAACTGCCTCGGAAAAGTTTGGAGGAAGGTCCATAAACAGTAGCAGAAGTACTGCTTTTCTTAACTGCCTCGACAACATTGATATGATTAATTTTGATTTTGTGGGCCCATGTTTCACATGGACAAATAGAAGGAAAAAAGGTAGCAACAAATTCATGAGCGGTTAGACAGATTCCTTGGGAACTCTAACTGGGTAAAACAATTCCCTGATGCGGCTGTCACACACTTACCACGTGCACATTCGGATCGCTGTCCACTATTACTAAGTCTGACAAAAAATAGTAATAAACCTACACATGTTTTCTGCTTTGAAACAATGTGGCTAAGCCACCCACTTTTTTCAAACATTGTCAGACAACATTGGAACAACAATACAAATTACACAAATGTTATCACATGCTTTACAAAGCAGGTTGAAGAATGGAATAGGTCAATTTTTGGAAATATCATTAAACAAAAAAGACTTCTTTTAGCACGTATTCAGGGGCTCCAAATCATGGACCCACAACATAAAATCAACTTTCACACTGCTCTTGACAAAAACTTTATTCATGATTACAACCGCATCCTCCAAAATGAGCACGATTTTTGGAAGATAAAATCAAGAGTCCAATGGATAAACGGCGGAGATGTCAATACAAAATTCTTCCACATGTCCGCTATCCAGCGAAGTAGGAAAAACAAAATACTAGGTCTTAACGACAATGTTGGGAACTGGACTTTTGACGCTAAAGGAATTAATGACATTATTATAAAGCACTTCCTACACATCTACACAACTGATCTAGAATCATGTACATATTTTACACAAACTAACCCAAGCAACCTTAATATACTTTCAGAGCAAGACAAAATAGTTCTCACTAGGCCCCTCGCAATAACTGAAATAACCAAAGCTATTAAAAGTTTCAAACCTCTTAAGGCGCCGGGTCCGGATGGTATCCACCCGATTTTCTTCCAAAAATATTGGCCTGACACACAAGCAACTATCACCCACACTTGTACTCATGCTTTTAATGCACTATGTATACCCCCTGACTTAAACAAGACCTATGTAACTCTTATTCCCAAGGTAAAATACCCCTAAAGCATCTTTCAATATAGACCTATAAGTCTTTGCAACACTGTTTACAAAACTATTACAAAAATTATTGTCAATCGTATATGCCCTTTTCTTAACAATATTATTATCCGTAATCAATGTAGTTTTATTCCAGGAAAAATAGCAATTGACAATGTTATAATTGTCCAAAAAGCAATTCATTCATTTAAGAGCTTTAGGGTTCGAACTGGGAAAATGATGCTAAAAATTGACCTCGAAAAGGCTTTTGACCGACTTGAATGGTCCTTTGCCATAAGTTCACTAAAAGAACTAAATTTTCTACAATATCTAATAACGCTTATTATAAATTGTATATCCACCACTACTACCTCAATCATTGTCAATGGCAAGCCTACTGAGTTTTTTGAACCGTCAAGAGGCATCCGTCAAGGGGCACGCTATCTCTTTACATCTTCATTATATGCATTCAATCTCTAACACGATGCATTGACCATCAAGTGGATATCTTGAACTGGAAACCTATTAAAATAAGTCACAATGGGCCTGTCATATCCCACCTTCTTTTTGCAGATGACCTAATCCTTTTTTCTGAGGCTGACAACTCTAGTGCCATCTCTATCATTAATATATTCAACTTTGTTGCCCACCAATCCGGCCAAAGAATAAATTTTTTAAAATAAAAAATTATTTATTCAGCTAATGTACCAACTACAGAACAAGCAAGGTTGGCTACAACACTAAATATTAAGGTAAAAACAAATGTAGGTAAGTATCTAAGTTTCCCAGTCACTAACATGCAACCAAAAAGCTCTGTTTATCAGTTCATTCTGGACAGGATGAACACTAGGCTTAAAGGTTGGAAAGCCAAATTTATTGAGCTTATCTTGTAAAGTAACCCTTATACAATCAACCTTCTCAGCAATACCTACACATTCCATGAAAATAAACCTTCTACCAGCTAATAGAAACAATATTGATCGTATACAACACAACTTTCTATAGGGTCAACAATAGAAAAAAGGAAAGTTCATCATATCAGTTAGAATACAGTAGTCTCCCCTAAAAGAGAGGGTGGCCTGGGGCTGTATAAAGCAACAAGAAAGAACATTGCCCTCCTTTTTAATCTAATGTGGAGAGCACACATAAACCTGGACACCCTCTGGGTAAAAATTCTTTTAAAAAAAAAATACAAACACCCATAGAAGAAATCACTCAGTTTTCAAAAATAATGACTCCTACATCTGGAAAAGTGCTGCCAAAACATATTCCTTCTTCTCCAAAATCATAGACTCGAACATTGGAAGCGGGACAAAAGTACGAATTTGGGAAGATAGGTGGATTATAGGTAACCACACACTATGAAAATTAATCGAAGGGCCACTTAACAAGGAAGATTCTACTAAAACAGTTAACAGTGTCATTAACCAATAATAACTTGAATCATGATGCGCTAGCACGTGATCTATCAAATACGATCTTGGACATCATACAACAAACTTACATCCCCTTCTCGGAAAACATAAATGACTCTTTCTTCTGGAAAGAAACAGATGATGGGCACTTTACAACGAAATCAGCCTACAACCTCTTCACTCGACTAACAGAGACTACCACACAACAAGAGCTTTTTCATCACTCATGGCTATGAAAAGCACACTGCCATAATAAACTAAAAACCTTCCTTCGGCTGCTACTACACCAACGACTACCAACTGCAGCTACTCTATACCAAAGAAACATCATAGAAAATAACTCTTGCAAACACTATGGTACAGAGGAAAATACATACCACCTCCTCTTTCAATGCCACATCAACAGCAGCATATGGGGAGAACTAAACATCAGTCCACCAACACCCTCAAATCATCTTGACTGGATAAAAGAAAATTGTACATCAAATGCGAGCATCCTACTACCAAACAATTTTTCCATACATCTAGCAATAATAACTCCTATTACCCTTTGGCATATTTGGCTAAACCGTAACCACAACCTCTTCAATAACGACTCCCACCACATTGATACCAGAAATTTAATTATGTATGATATGGAATATATCTGTCTCACAAATCAGAACTACAATCACCCTATAATCACCAAAACACTGATAAAATAGAACTCCCCACCACACAACATCTATAACTCAATATAGATGGTGCACACCAAAAAAACTCCGATAAAGGAGGAGCAGGTGGAATCATCAGAAACTCCGAAGGTCAATGGATTGATGGATTCCCCTACCATACAATGGTCTCATCCCCCATCCAAGCTGAAATTATCGCCTTTCTGAAATGATTGAAAATTGTGTTCACAAAAAATAGAATACCGTTTATAGTGGAAACAAATAGCCAGGTATTACTACAACTACTACATGACAATTCTCACACTAAAGCTAATGCTAATCTTCTAAATGATTGCAGGTTCCTGTTAAAAGCATTGAATCAATCGGAAGTTAGGCATGTCTACCGCGAAGTAAACCAAGTAGTGCACACATTAGCGAAGTTTGGGAGCAACTGTAACTCACATACTAATGCCGAGTGTGACGAGCAATCCTGGAATGAACCACCTTTATTTGCTTTCTCTACATTCCGTAAAGACAAACTAGGGATTGTTTCAATAAGATCAGTCCAACACTATAATAACTCTCTTTAATTTTTAATGCATAATAATAATCAGCCCCGACACCTTTATCAAAAGAAAAAGATATAGAATTTATTAAAAGATAATTTGAGAAATTAGAATATTATAAAAGGTGTCACTTGAGTAGCTTGACATTTAAAAAAACACAAAACATTGTCCAAGAGCAACAATGTTTTGCTATTCCTTGAATCTTTCTTAAATATATAGAAGGTGAATAAGCTTAATTAGTAACATATAAATAACTAAAAATCAATATATTAACCCAAATGCATGTTAATTATTTATAATTTCCCCTAAATCCGTTATAAGCAGTAATTTTGTTTCTAAATTGAAGCACTTTTTACAAGGTGTGGCACGACTCTTGGAAAAGTCATTTGAGGCAAGATATATATACTTAATTTCTAAAACCCTAACACCAAAAACAAGGGGATTTCTCTTCTCCACATGGCATCTTTAGCTTTACCTGGAAGCTATTTAGCTACCAGCAAAGCTCGTGGTTGTAGATATGCTGGCGGAGACTCAATTATAGTAAGCAATTTTCTCTTCCCCTTTAATTAATTTTATATATATATATATATATATAAAATT
>ML414583.1:28415-39594 GCA_005239525.1 Nicotiana knightiana | reverse complement strand
TTTTTTTTTTTTTTTTTTGTTATTGTATGTATTACTACTCGCTATTAATTGCTTAGGCATTGTTTTGACCGGGGACTGGGAGACATATTTCATGCTCATGTTCTGTTCCTTTTTCTCTTTTCTTTCCATTTCTTTTTTTGGCATGATTGGTGAGTTGGTTAGTTTATTATTGGTCAAAACTGATTATTCCTTGTTAATATATATATATATATATATATATTATATATATATATATAGAGTTGGATGTTGACACTGCTTAATTGTTTTCAGGTACTATTGCAAAAGGAGCTGCCCTTTTACATCAAGAAGGAGCTAGGGAAGTTTATGCATGCACCACTCATGCGGTTTTCAGGTACTTATGGTTTACCCAAAGCTGGAGCATTGCATCAATTTTGGGCTTGCTTATTTTAATGAAAAGACTTTCCCTTCCATATCGTCATTATGAGCCTGAAATTGCTTAAGCACATCTGTTTCAGTCAATGGTGATGAACACATATACACGATGGATCCCAACAAAATAATTTGTCGGTCTATTCGCAGAACTGCATCAATTTGGTAATGGAAATCTTTTGGCACAAAAATAAAGGGGGAAGGGGGAAAAAGAATGTCCATCCCAATCCTTCTGTTGTAATTAAATCACTAGGGCACTAGAGCAATGTTTGCATTGTGTCCTTCAAGATAAGACTTTGGATATCGAGATGCTAGGCTGCCCAACTTGTTGGTGAACTTTGCATGATATCTTTTTTGATAAAGGTGGTGTGCGTCCCTTGATTATTCCATCGGATACCTGTACTTGGTAACTCTGTCCGCCAAGGTTTAGGCGAATGGGAAGAAACGCCTACTGTTTTTGTTGCCTTTGCTGGGATTTGAAGCCTGGATCTTAATCGTATGTTTTGCAGCCCTCCTGCGATTGAGAGGTTGTCGAGTGGACTGTTTCAGGAGGTAATTATCACAAATACCATTCCGGTGGCAGAACAAAACTATTTTCCCCAGCTGACCATCTTGTCTGTTGCAAACCTCTTGGGCGAAACGATTTGGCGTGTCCATGATGACTGCGCAGTAAGTTTGAGCTTCTCTTTTAAGATGAACTAGTTAAACAATGGTTTGATAACCCTGATCTGTCCTGTTCCATTAGTTATCCTTTTCCTTCCTGTTTTGAATTGCGGGATAATGGCGTTATGTCATTGGATTTGTTTAAGTTTCATTCTTTTTTCTTTTTTACCAAGTAGAAGAGCAAAGCTATTATGGCATTGTTAAATGACATGGAGAAAAAATCAAACCTATTTGTTTCATTAGTTAAGTTCTATAAGTCTTGCAACACCTTGATTTAAGCTTGCACTCTTTTATGATTCTTATGTGATTTTTTAATTGCTTCTGGAAATAACTTAGGAACTCCATAGATTTACGAGATTTAGCAGTGGTTTAACGACTGAGGAAACTTAAATAACACTAATAGTAATCAGCTCCTTAAAGTTCAAAGCTTTGTACTACATGTACAATTTTACTTCTTTTACATGCGAATACTAACACCAGTTAGATTTGGGGCCTCCCTGTTTAAATTATGCAGTTTTAACATCTATCAAATATTTCTATTAGCTAGGAAGGTAATTTAGTTTCACGATTTAATGGTAATAGCGTCTATAGCAATCCTTGAGGAGAATGTTCAGTATGTGTCTTAGCTAACCTTGCCACTCTTTTGTCTGTCTATACTTGTCAGGGCGGCTTTGAGCCTTACTCCGGCTTGGGAATTGATTAGTCCTTTCCTGTTCGTTGCTTGTTTTGAAACTGTTATCCGAATCTTGAAGCAGTATTTTTATTGTTGTCTGGAACTTGAAGCAGTATGTAAGTCGTCCAAAATTTTCGTCCAGTAACAAAGAGAGCATTTTTTGTTGTACAAATATATTGTGCGGAATGTTACGTTGTAAATCTTTCAATCAGTGCCTTAGATCCATGTAGTAGATGAGTTTTTTGAATTAATATGAAGCTTACTTGAATTGCTATTACGGAGTGTCATGAATCGCATCTTGCGGAAAGTACTGAGCAATAATATAGCATCATGAGCCGCATCTTGCCAAAAGTACTGAGCAAATTAGTGCCCCAAACAAGTTTACCTTTTCTGTGCCGCACAAGTTCTCCTCCACTTGTATTTGTAGAAGCTGAGTCGGAATTCAGTTAAATATAAAAAGGATTCTGGAAACAAATCCAGAGCAATAGAGTTTTGAAGAGAAAAAATGATTGCAGGAAGAAAACTATGCAAAATGCCTCAAGGATTATGTATGAAGGTTCTAGTATCCGCAGAAGAAAAAAGGTATAAAAAAAAAACAAGTCGCTCCTTGTGTTTCAGTTGCTAAGAATCCACACCAAGCAGGTCGCAGCTAATAGTCAAGGTGCGCATGAGCTCGTTCGGACACTATATTTTCACAGAGAAAAAAATTGGTTTTGAGCCCTTAAAAAAGCTAACAAATAGGCTGTGCAAGACGCTATATTTTTTCACTCAAAATTTAATACGATTAAAATTGGAGAGTCCGATTTTATGATCATTATGGCATTTTATAGCCCGTCTTCAGGGCGCTCGAAGCACAGTTCGAGGTTTGATATCGAGGATTCTCCACGTTCGACCTCGGGCCGGTATAAATCGATGACCATCATGGAAAAGCAGGAAATTCCCAAAAGGCACGTGGTTAAAGCTGACCAAGTCCGCAAGAATAGTACAAGTCTATACCGTGACATTAAATAGTTGTACCAGCTGCATTTCTTTGTAATAATTACACATGTATTATGTTGGGATTCCCCCTCTTATATAAAGGAGACCCTTGTCATTTTGTAGGATGGATGATAATCAATACAAGAACAAGAACATTCTTTGCTCTTTAACTCAAACTTTCTCTATAATTGTTCCATTGATTTATTGCTTTCAATTCATCGTGTTCATTGATTGTTCTTCACTTATTGCTCATTGTTAATCATAAAGAGGCCGTCTTCGAGGCCCTCAATACTGTTATATCTTCATTGACCGCCCTCTGTCGAGCACTCGAGTTCGACCTCGAGGCCCTGTTTTGACCAGCTCGTGACCACGTCTCTCAATAGCTCGGTCTGCATATCACTACTTTCCTTTGTTATTATCACACTTTCCTTACTTATATTTAGCATCTATTGCCTAACAACTAGTATTAAAATAGATCACATATTTTTAGAACCACAAAATCAAATATAATTGTAATTACCATTTTCATGGTAAACAATTTGGCGCCCACCGTGGGGCTCAAAATAATAGTGATTGTTTTAGTGCTGGTTTTCTAAAAACACAAGTTATTTTTTACACTTTTTTTTGTCCAAGAATCTTCAATTTCAGGTCAGAAAATGTCTAACTCAGTGAATACACGTGAAAACAACGGTCCTGAGGATCATGGAGAGAACAGTGCTGCTGCTTCAGGTGCCGGTGTACCGCCGAAAAACCCTGAAGGGGCACCAGTACAAATACCCGTTGATGAAGGCTCACGCAACGCTCAACATGTCGATTTAAGCTCTCATACAGATGGAAGTGTGCGCGAAGGAGACCAACATGAAGCACAGAGAGCCCCTGCTCAAAGGGAAAGAGAAGTTAGCCTTCATGTCATTTTTGAGATGTTGCAAGCACAACAAGTGGTTATTTCTCAGCTACAAAGCCATAAAAAAAACTCCAAGAACAGCACCACCGGAAACGACTCCTCGAGTCGAACAGGCACCAGAAAGGTCGAGCAATAACGGGTCAGCAGCCGACCCTGTTATTATGAAGATGTTCGAGGACCTCACAAAGAGGATTGAATCAGGCGAAAAGAAGACAGAAGATAATGACAAAAAGGTACCTATAACTCGAGGGTCGATCAGATCCCGAGCGCACCCCCGATTCTGAAGGGTGTAGATTCAAAAAAGTTCGTGCAACAGCCATTCCTATCAAGTGCGGCTCCAAAGCCCATCCCGAAGAAATTCAGAATGCCCGATCTCCTGAAGAACAATGGGACCTCGGACCCCAATTAGCACATTACTGCTTACACTTGTGCTGTGAAAGGGAACGACTTAAAAGATGACGAGATTAAATCCATCTTATTGAATAAATTTGGAGAAACGCTGTCAAAAGAGGCCATGATGTGGTATCATAACCTGCCTCCGAACTCGATAGATTCGTTTGCCATGATGGCAGACTCTTTTGTGAAGGCGCATGCTGGTGCCATCAAGGTCGCTACGAGGAAATCTGACGTCTTCAAAATCAAACAAAGAGAGAATAAGATGTTAAGGGAGTTCGTATCCCGCTTCCAATTGAAACGGATGGAATTACCACCGGTCTCCGATGATTGGCAGTGCAAGCCTTCGCTCAGGGCTTGAATGAACGAAGCTCAATAGCTTCAAAGCAGTTGAAGCAAAACTTAATCGAGTATCCCACCGTAGTTTGGGCGGATCTACACAACATGTATCAGTCAAAGATCAAAGTCGAGGATGACCAATTGGAAGCCCCCTCGGGCTCGGTGTATCCCAGCAGGCTCTTAGCAAAGGAATCGAGGTTTCCAGAGAGACAGCCGAGGCCAAGCAAAGAAAGGTATCAACCGTATATAGAAAATCGGAGAAATATCCCAAGGCGCAACATACCTCGAAGTTATCAAAGGATGGATCGTGGCCAGAATCCTCGGGGACTCGTGAGCAAAGCAGGGTTTGACAGGCACACAGGGCCGATAGAGGCACCCCGGCTATCTGAGTACAACTTCAACATTGATGTTTCAGACATCGTATCGGCCATAGGTAAAATCAAAGACACCAAGTGGCCAAGACCTATACTATCAGATCCTTCGCAAAGGAACCCTAACTTTATATGTGAATATCACGGCACTCACGGTCATAGGACTGAGGATTGCAGACAGCTTCGAGAAGAGGTAGCCCGACTGATTAGCAAAGGGCACCTTCGAGAGTTCCTCAACGACCGAGCTAAAACCCAATTTCGGGAAAGAGAGGCGAACGGGAAAAATGAAACAGAAGAACCATAGCACGTCATCCACATGATTATTGGAGGAGTCGACGTCCCTCGGGGACCCATTTTCAAGGGAACAAAAGTATCCATCACCAGGGAAAAGCGAACTCATAGCTACATACCTGAAGATGCTCTTTCATTCAGCGAAGGGGACATCGAGACCTTGTCAACCTTATAATGACGCACTGGTAATTTCCTTTTTTTTTTGAATAAATTTCAGGTTAACGTGTGCTCATGGATCCAAGTAGCTCGGCCAACATAATTAGGTCGAGGGTGGTAGAGCAACTCGGATTGCTCGACCAGATCGTGCCCGCCTCTCGAGTCCTCAACATATTCAACATGGCGAGTGAGATAGCGAAAGGGGAAATCATCCTCCCAGTCAACGTGGCCGGTACAATTCAAGATACCAAGTTTCATGTCATCGAAGGTGACATGAGATACAATGCTTTTGTTGGAAGGCTATGGATTCATAGTATGAGGGCGGTGCCATCAACCCTTCATCAAATGATGAAGTTTCCTACGAAGGATGGAGTAAAAACAATGTACGGAGAGCAGCACGCAGCAAAAGAGATGTTCACAGTGCACGATGTGGTTTCGAAACCGACACCTTCTACATCGAAGGAGCCAAAGAACAAGCAAATAGCCGAGTAGCAATCACAAACTACATCCTCGGACGAACTAATAAAGGATCGCGCCGCGTCCTCGGACGAGTAGCTGAAGCATATCGAGGCTTGAACGCCACCACAGTTAAGGTACAATCCTCTTGCTCTTTTCTTCACATTTTACACTAACCTGTGTGCAGGTGTTCGATTTAAAGGAATCGAAGCACCCTCCAACTCGAAGGCCTTAGGTTTCAAAGCATGTGTTGCGCTCTTTTTCCCTCATATCGGATTTTATCCCAAATGTTTACCGACGAGGTTTTTAACGAGGCAACATCCATATGCTACCTAAGGAGAACCCATCAAGTATTCAAGGCTTCTCTTCGATCAACCTCAAATACTGAGGGGCATCCCCCCGGGAGATCACGTCCTCGAAGAAATTAAAATATGCCAAAGAGGGCCTCGACAGGAGACTGATGTATCAGACCAAATGGTCGAATGAACCATGTCCACGTAGAATAATCGAACCCTCGATGGCGAAAACATGTATACTTGTACCAAGTAATTGAAGGAGAATCTTTTATCATGAATGTGCATTTCAACATTATTATGTTAGTATCCTATTAGCTTGATTGTGTTCTTCCTTTTCACTATCTTGCTAAACAATTGAAATAAGTAAGAAAATTATCTTTACTGTCAAACTTTTTGGTACAAAAATAATTTGGATTTGTGGTACAACAATATATGGCTTATGCACGTGATATGCACGGGCGCCAGTCATCTAGTACTATATAGGAGCAGGAGACGCTTGCTGACCAAAGGAAATTTTTGGTAATTCAATCGATCTGTGCTTTAACACTGTTGTACTTTATTGCATTATGATCGTACATTTTCTGTGCATCGATCTGTACATTTTTGGAACCTTGTCATACGCTTTCTCCAGATCAATAAACACCATGTGTAGATCCTTCTCCCTATCCCTGTACTGTTCCACCAACCTCCTAATAAGGTGGATAACTTCCGTAGTAGAACGACCGGGCATGAAATCAGACAACTAGTTTGGGTTCATGCCCGATCATTCTACTACGGAAGCTATCCACCTTATTAAGAGGTTGGTGGAACAGTACAAGGATAGGAAGAAGGATTTGCACATGGTGTTTATTGATCTGGAGAAAGCGTATGACAAGGTTCCTAGAGAGGTTCTTTGGAGATTCCTAGAGGCTAAAGGTGTATCGATTTCTTACATTAGGGTGATTAAAGACATGTATGATAGAGCTAAGACTCGAGTTAGGACAGTGGGAGGTGACTCTGAGCATTTTCCGATCGTTATGGGGTTACACCAAGGATCTGCGCTCAGCCATTCTTATTTACTCTGGTAATGGACGCACTGACACACCATGTTCAAAGAGAGGTCCCATGGTGTATGTTATTCACTGATGACATTGTTCTGATTGACGAGACGCGGAGTGGCGTTAATGAGAGGTTGGAGGTTTGGAGATAGGCCCTTGAGTCTAAGTGTTTCAAGTTGACCAGGACGAAGACGGAATATCTTGAGTGCAAGTTCAGTGTCGAGCCGAGGGAAGAGGGCATGGACGTGAGGCTTGGATTGCAGGTCATTTCCAAGAGAGACAGTTTCAAGTACCTTAGGTCGGTTATCCGGGGGATGGGGAGATCGACGAGGATGCCACATACCGTATAAGGGTGGGGTGGATGAAATGGAGGTTAGCATTTGGAGTCCTCTGTGACAAGAAAGTTTCACCGCTACTCAAAGGTAAGTTTTATAGAGCGGTGGTTAGACCGTTTGTTGCTCCCAAACGCACACGCAAGTATACGTGGTCGTACAAGTAATGTAATGATAAGTTGAGTGTCCAACCCACAAAGACTTGTATAAAATACTCACTAAATCACTAAAATTGTTATTCAACCCAGCTAAAATCAAAGTCCAATATTGTGATTATATTATACTGCGATTCTAAGTAATAACTAAATTATCAAGTAACGAGTTGATTGTTGTGTATTCAATAAAGACAAATATTCCAGGGTTGTGATCGATTCACCATTCGTATTGTGTTCCAATTAAATCTCCCTATCATATAATTCACTCATGGTTGTTAATTAATCGATAATTGCTCTCATAACCTTCTCCCGAAGTACTACTCGCCTATTCTCAATATATTAACGCATATATTCCTGTGATATTAATGTATTAGACCGCATTAAGATTACGATATTTAATTAAGCATGGTGACTAGGTATATTCATATACTAACCACAAATCCGCTCCCTTGAAGGGTTAAGATCGCGCTCTCTTTAATTCTTCTCTAATCTATACACGGCTTTCCCAAGCATAGCATAAATAGTAAATAGAACCTAACTGTTGGCCAGACAATTAAGCAATTAAACACAGAATTGAAGAAACAATCATATATCGGTGAATTATAATCAAGGTCAATTTAATTTCAAACAATAATATTCATGGCTAAATCACAACCCCAGAACAATGGGTGTTTAGCCACTCATGAAATAATCAAACAATTGCATAAGTGTTGCATAAATTGAAATTACTAGAATAAGATGAAGAAAACTGAGAATTCTCCGGTTCCTAATGATCCCGTGTGTGTTTTTCCTCCAAAGTGGCGTCAACCCTCTCAAAAATATGTTTAGTCTTGCTTTTATACGTGTTGGGTAGGTCTAGTTCCGAATAAACCATGTCCCGGGCTAAATAGGAAAAATCCCGCCATCGGCGCCCTGGATAGCGCCAGGCGAGCACCAGGGTGTTGCCTCCTAAAACCTCATTGCCTCCAGCGCCACAGGTGGCTCAAGGCGCTACCTGTGGCACCCAAATGCTCAATTGCCCGGTTTTGTTCGTTTTGGATCTCATTTTGCACGTTTCGCCCCCAATTGCTCCCAGATCGTTCCTAAACATAAAAACACTTCAAATTAGTATAAATCATCACATTTAACATCTAAAATTCATGAACACAAGTAAAATATGGGGCGATATACATAAAAATATCTATACTTTAGGCTACGCATCAACACCCCACACTTAGGCTTTTGCTCGTCCTCGAGCAATGGGACAACCTACTACCCTTCAACACGTACAAAGTTCATTATCAAGGAGCATTTTACTTTTAATTCACATACTTTACCCCTTTTTTACTATGATCGATACCGGCAATCAAGTATGAACATACAAAAATTCACATTCTTCCCCTTTTAAACATGCCCAAGTATAACAATTTAATCCAATCAATCCAATAACCTATTTTCAACCACCCAACCTCAAGAGTCAACTTGTAACCATTAAGCCCTCTCAATTCACGCACTTACCCAACAAGAAAATTTATAACATTACCAATCGTTCATGAGATCATGTGCCCTCACCAACAAACAAAAGAGTGAATATAACTAGTCCACCCATTCAAGTATGCATTTGAACATAATTTAAGGATATCACACAATTGAACCAAATTCACTCACTCTCACAAAGAATTCATATGCATCCCGTGATCGTACCATAAGCTTTCCCGTAGCGTAGATCTCTACTAATTTAAGCTAGCCAAATTTAAGATCAATTAGGACTTTTAAGGTTGTAATGTAGGCTAAGGGACGGATAGGATATATTTAGGAATAGTGACTAACCCTCCTAAGAACTTTAATACACTACATTCACAATTCAAACACATATTATTCTCAACCAATTCACTTGCCACAACCCATATACAACATAACTTTTTTTCAATTAAGCATTTCTATACTTCCACTAGCACAAATTAATAGGAAGTGGAGGTGTGTATGTTTTTCTACATACTTTCACTATAATTTTTCTCTTCTTTCTTTTATAACAATATTTTTTTCAACACACACTCCATACATGAAAGTTCATTGGCTAGTGGCTTTTGATTTTAATTTTGTGCACCAACGGGCCTTTCCATTGCTCCACTCAAAAACTATTCCCCAATATCTCACCTTACTTCTTTTAGCGACTAAGTTCCTTAGGAGGTAAAGGTGCAAAAATCTCAAATTAAGAATAAAATAGGGGTACGACTTGTAATGTGGGTGCCAAGGAAAAGGTCTATAGGCTCAAAGGGGCTAGCGACGGAAAATTTTATTTTTGTGCGACAACCACATCCATGATCAAGCAAGAAAATGCCTACGTCATCTCCTCGACTAGCATAACCTACAATTTCGCTTCAATTAACATACGGGGCAAGTTCTAGAAGATCACTAAGCCTCACACACACATTGCACATGACTCAATCACGACGGTTTTGTTCAACTCTCAAGTCAAGCAAGCACCCATAACTGAGAAAATTAAACAATATTACACTATGTGGCATACAAGTCAAACAACTGAGCTAAGGCGTAACAAAATAGGCTATTTATCTTTACTTATGCTTCACATGTCAAGTAAAATACAAGGGAAACAAAATGTATTTCATAACCTAATATGCCAACACAAACCATGTCGATGGGTATCTCAAATTTTCCCAATTTCTTCCTAACTACTCCTAAGAAAATGATTAAAGTACCCGGTTCGAGCTACACCCTCGGAAAAGAAATGATGCCCAAAGAAAAACCAAGGGATACTACCTAACTATCCTAAAAAATTAAAAAAATCTTTTTGAAATTTTTAAATCGGACTTTATCCCTCAATAAAATTGTCCAACAGATTCATCGTCGGGAAAAGTCCGAACTTTTTCTATATTTTTTTTTCTTTTTCTTTAAAAACCTAACTAAAACTAACAAAGATAATAACTAATAACATAAAAAAAAAACTACCTAAACAAAACTAATAAACACAAACAAAAAAATAAAAATAAAACACATTTATACAAATTATACAACAACCCCACAAGCAGTATTCTTTCCACCCCACACTTAAGTCATGCATAGTCCTCGATGCATATTGTTGATGCCCAATTTTTCCTCAAAATATTTTTAATTGGCATATATACCTTCAAAATCATGCTTTCATAGCAATTGGTATTTTTCTATAATTTTTCTATATTTTATTAATTTATTTTTAATTTATCCAGCATTTTATTTTTGATAATTAATTACAAAATTGCACTACAAAAAATTTCAAAAGCATTTCTTGATTTAATTTATTATTTAGGGTCCTATTAAGACCAAATTATTTTACAATAAGCCAAATTGGCACTATTTGGCTATAATTGCAATACCTTTGCAATTATGGTCTAATTATATGTTTTACGCCATTTTTACTCAGCAAGTAGTCATTTGAATTTTTAAATACTCTTTAATCATTTCAATTTAATTTATTAATCATAAATTTCATTTATTATAATTTTTAACTATTTTTATAAATTATTTATCTTTTTTTTTATGGGTATTTAACAATTAGCCACTTTTATTTTAATTCTAGCCTAATTAAATCCGGACCCCTACCCATTTAAATAACCCAACAGACCCCAAGACCAATTCCTACATTACCCAGCCCAATCCGAACTCAATCTCAACTGTTGATCAAATTTGATCAACGGTCCAAAACGACCCTTACCTACTTTAACCCTAAACGACTACCCCCCTCCGTCTCTCATTCCCCCCCCCCCTC
>ML414583.1:0-27551 GCA_005239525.1 Nicotiana knightiana | reverse complement strand
CCTTCCCTACTTTAACCCTAAACGACTCCCCCCCCCCGTCTCTCCTTCCCCCCCCCCCTCCCGTCTCTCTCAGCCGTCTCAATCCTCTCCCCTCTCTCTCTAAACCCTTCATCTACTAAACTTATCTCCACCCTTCTCCGACCACCTCCTCCCTGGAAACCATGGAAGTCTCACCTCTTGCCAGCCTTATGGCTCCCCCCCTTCGCACTTGTGTCATCGTTCGAGGCCCTTAAGAGAACCTGGAGTGGTTCCACTCCCACCTCTGGTCTCATGCCTTGTTTTCCGTCCTCCTATAGCCGTTCGAGTAAGGTTCTTGCATTTTCTGGCCCCAAACGCCGGTAATATCTAAGCCTCTTCTCTTTTTGGGTTTTCTCTGGAAACCCTAGCTTTAAATTGTCCGATCTTTTTAGATCTGTGACGGATCTAAGCCTCTTTTAATTTTTTCACATGTTTTCCTCAAAAGATTTCTTGATTTCAAACGATTTCCTCATTTTCCAGACTAGGGTTTCAAAACCCTTTTGCAAAACGATTTCTTTTCTGATTATTAGCAATTACTTTGTGATTTTTAGCATATTTAAACATCACCTGAGCTTTTCTTTTTGTTCGATTCATTTTGTTAAGAAACCCTAATACTTCTGGGTTCGATTTGGAAGTTCGAGTCTGTTTGTGATGTTGTTTGCGTGTCTCTCATGAACCTCCTGGACTTTCATGTATGTTCTGTGTGCTTCCTGCTCTAATTTCTTGTTAGGGTTTCCGAATCTCTACTGTTCCTCTGACTACTTGCTTAGGGTTCTCTGATTTTTGTTCAACATGTGCTATTTATCGTTTAATAGGTCTGATTATTCATTTTTATTGATTGTTTCATAATACTCTCTATTGGTTCTGTGTATTTTCAGTAAAACTGTGATATTTTCCTTACAAATGTGATTTGTGTATTTTCCTTAGAACTCTTTATTGATTTTCGAATTATTTCCTTATTTGTGTGATACTTTCATTAATTAGGACTGATTCCCTGTGACTTTAGTCCCATCCGCGATTCCTGTGATTGATTTGTTAAAATTAAAAGGTATCCAACCTTATTTATGTGTTTCAACTTGCTGTCAAATAATCAGTATATATTATCCTTATGTAAAATTATGTATTTAGCCTTTATCACATGCTACATGCCTTACTACTCTTATTTATCTCATGATTGATTCTTTCCTTATGTGACACCAAGTATGACCGTTTGAACTAGGACTCCCTAATTAAAGGGAGTCCAGGTCTGTGATTGATTCTAATTGAATATTGATTGATTAATTAGTACTTGTTACCTTATTTTCTACTCGTTTTGAAAATCTATAAATACTCTAGTCTTTCACTAACACAGACGAAAAAAATACTGTTCTGAACTCTCTTACACACACACATATTCTCTCTTGTTATTCTTGCTGGTTACTTGCTATTCTCAGTCGGCTGCAAGCCAAGACTGAGCAGCTATACACTCTACTGCTCTGCACTCTACTGCTCCTCACTCTGCACTTATTCTCTCATTTAACTGGTATGTTTTTCAGTTTAACTTAAAGCATAAAAAACAACATGCCTCTTTTAATATTACAATTCCTTTTGTTTCTATTATGCTTTTACTTGTGGTTCTGCTGTCTATCTTGCAATTAGCATGCCAATTTGTTATCTTACCAATGTGAATATCCTTTTCCCTTTAGTTTCAGCATATTTTACTGTCTTCTTATATGTTTCACTAGGACTCTGCCTTACCCCTGATCCCCAGCACACTATAAGCATGTATTTGTGTCATTTAGTTGCATGTAATTCTGAACATATGTCGTAACCCTTTCCCCTGGACCTGTGTGTAACTTTGTTTGTTATGTACTTCCTCTTTTTCATCCCTCAATCTGACTCCGTTAAGTTTCTGGCTTGAACATCTTTATGAAAATTGTTCTGTGCTTGTTAAAGTTCTGTGATACTTTAGTATTTCTCGGGTATTAACTTGTATGCAAACCTGCTTCATGAGCAGCCTACTTGTCCCCAATCCCTTATTCTCTGTTTGTGACTGCTCCCCTGTACTATGCATGTTGATGTGGTTCTGAGTTGTTGATTGTCCTAATCCCTTTCTTTCAAACTGTTTTCACTAAAAGCAAAATCTTCTGTTCTCCAAAACTTATTTCAAACTACTCATTTTCAAACTGTTTTCCAACCCAACTCTTTCAAAACTATGTCAAGCACTCTCACTATACTCCTAGACCTTTAAGTTCTTCCACCTTAGTGTTAGCATTGATTTGGGACCCTTGATCTCCCTATGAACTTTGACACACAAAGGGTGGCCATACCACACTGCACTTACTCAATTTGGTTATGAAAATCTGGGTGGGAGCACTGCCCAGGATCCCTTGAGATCCTTAGGGAACTCTGACACAGTTGGATTTGTATGGAAGGCTGTGAACTAATGGCAATGAGGATTCTGGAGATTCTAGGCATATCAGTAGGCTCCCTATAGTATAACTTCTTCTTTTCATTATTCAGTTATGTAATTCATGTAAATGGCCTGTAATAATTGTTGTAAACAACTCTTAGGGGGATGAATAGTGGAAAGGGAAGGGGTGACTATGCATGATTTAGCTATTAAAAGGGGTAGAAAGAATGTTATTAGGTTTATATTCCTACTTGCGCAATAGAAACTATGCTTAGGACTCATTTCATGCATTGGAGATCATGTTCCCTAGGACTTACACTTACTATTTTCAGCATGTCCATTTCACTATCATATCACTTAGAAAATCATGCGTTAAAAATGTGTTAATAAACAGTACTTTACAATCATGCTCTACGCTTCCATGTACACTTAGAAATCATGTCCCTAGGATAACACTAACAAACTGTACTCTTGCATATTCTTAAATCACGCATAATGCTGTGAGTATTTAGAAATCCTTCTTAGAACTCTGCATATGCATCATTCTGCATCCCTACCTGTGCATTAGATACCATGTTTTAGGATTTCATTCATACTCGCTTAACAACACTTAGTCTAACTACTGTTGCATGTTATTTTACACCTAGCCAAGCCTTAGGAAATCAATTAAAGAAATAAAACCAGAACTGTCCTTTGTGATTAGTGTTCAACTGTCAGCATTTTTAAAACCCAATAGGCAAGCCTGATTAAGACTTCCTTTTTGAGTTATGCAATAAATCTGTCTTTGTGTTATCACTTAGATACCATGCTTAGGATCTGAACCTGAATCTGGACCTTAACTGTGTATGAGTCATGTTATTTATGTGTACTATGTGTGGAGGCACTTGAGCCTTTTCCTGTTTGTATGTTTACCCCCTTTATTGCAGTCCTATATGTTTCTTGTTTGTCGCTTAGTGTTTTGCCTTTAAACCTGAGGGTCTGCCTAGCAACTCGCTTATAGGGTAGAAGTCCTAAATTCCTCCGGGACTGATAGGAAGGGGAGGGTAACAACATGCAATAGAGGTCGAGCCCAACACTCGCTCTAATTACCTTTACGGGGTGGGAAAGGGTAGATATGGATATGATCACTGGTGCGCTAATACCACGTATAGCCCCTCTTTGAGGAGTGATTACCGTGTATTGTACTGTAGTGATCCATATTATTATAAACCTAGGATACCCTTTATATGTTTAGATCGTAATCCTTTCAAAATCTAACCTTCTTTACTATTTCTTTCAAACATCTGCATGTTTAAGACTTAAATCCCCTTGCTTGCTAAGTCGTACAAATTCACAAAAACTGTTTGGCTGGGAACCACACTTGTGGATCCTGAGGGGTGCCTAACACCTTCCCCTTAGGATAATTTCAAGCCCTTACCCTATCTCTGGTTAACAACGTAATTGTAAATGAACCTCTTTGATGTCCTAACGCACCTTTAAAAATTGTTAGGTGGCGACTCTAAAAAACACAAACCCCTTTCCCAAAAGGAAAGAGTTGTCCCAACCGAATGTCATAAACCCGATCTCCGCGAGGAAAGAGGGGGCGCGACAGCATGGCGACTCTGCTGGGGACTTTCAGGCTTTTACCATTTTCAAATTGCTTTGTGAATTTGTACCTCTTCTCATTTCCTTTATGTGCAATTACTTGTCTATTTCTTTAAGCATTTATTTTTCTTCAAAAGTAACTGACATGCTCTCTCTGTTTCCTTCCTTTGTAACTGCTTTTAAATTATAAATTGCTGTATTTACTGCTTTCATAACGTGCAAATACATGACGACTTGTCTTTAATACTTATTTATTGCATAATCATGCTCAACATTCATACTCCACTCGTGCCAAAAAAAATACAATAGCAACGCTTGATGAGTGGTTGCGCTCTTCCTATATTATTACCCCCTAAATTCAGAAAGGCTTATTTGCGGTAAAACTAGTCGATCAGCGGTGCAGTCAATGGTTCCGTGCCTTTCCCCCTTGAGTTGTCCGCTCGAGGGTACCAGTCTAAAACCCCATAGAAACCTTACTCTGTTATGTTGTTTCATGCATCATGGTCAAACCTAGCCAAGCTAAAGTGTGATCTGCACGATAGCTTTTAAGATTGCCTTATCCAAAAGTCCACTGGGTTTCCCTAAACCCAAACAGACATCATCACGTTCTGTGCATTTATTTGAAGAATTAAATGATTATGCTAATTGTTGGTGTTAAATAGTCGAGTCTGGTGGGGGTAAGGGCCTAACCTTGTTTGCCTTGCAGAAAAATGAGGCGCGAAGTCCCCAGATTCGGTATGGTCTCCAATATTCCTCCAAGATTGCTAAGTTGGTGGGAAGATTTACATTCTAGCGACAAAACTCTCGTCAGGAAATACTTGGGCAATCTACCATCTCTCCTAGAAATCCATCCTAACAACATATTAATAGAGGCTGCTACCCTGTTCTGGGATTGTGAAAGGTCTGTGTTCCGCTTTGGGGACATTGAAATGACACCTTTGCTGGAGGAAATGGGAGGATTGGCTGGCCTAGTATGGGAAACCCCAGGGTTGCTAATGCCTGAAAACTGCACAGGCAAAGGTTTCCTCAAAATGATGGGTCTGAAGAAGAATGCAGAACTGGTATGCTTAAAGAAGCCATACCAGCCGTACAGTGCGAATCGAAGGGCAAACAGATCCGGGTGACACCCGACAAGGAACGATAAGAGAAATGATTAAGGACCGAGCAGCCAAGGACTGATGAGCAAAAGCGGTTTTGACAGGTCTCTCGGGGGTAGGGAAGCACCGAGATTATCAAAATACAATTTCAACGTGGATGTTGCAAGTATAGAGTCTGCTATAGGGCGCATCAAAGAGACCAAGTGGCCTAGACCACTGCAGTCTGATCCCACCCAGAGAAATCATAGCTTGGTGTGTAAATACCACGGTACTCACGGTCATAGGACCGAAGATTGTAGACAACTAAGAGAAGAAGTATCTTGATTATTCAACAATGGGCACCTTCAAGAATTCCTAAGCGAACGGGCCAAAGATCACCTTAGAAATAAGGACGCCAACAAACAGGTCAAAAAGGAGGAGTCCCGGCACGTGATCAACATGATCATTGGGGGAGTGGATGTCCCCCAACGGCAAATGATAAAACACAGCAAAGTTTCTATCACGAGGAAAAAATGCACCGGGGATTATGTCTCGAAAGGGGCCATTTCGTTCAGCGGCGAAGATGCCGAGACCATCATCCAGCCTCACAACGATACACTGGTAATATCCGTACGTATCAAAATCTCGGGTTAAATGTGTGTTGATTGATCTAGATAGCTCGACCAATATCATCCGATTGAGGATCGTAGAACAACAGGGATTGTTGGACCAAATCGTGCCGGCAGTCCGGGTATTGAACAGATTCAACATGGCGTATGAGACAACGAAGGGTGAGATACTTTTACCGGTAAACACTGCCGCGACCACCCAAGAAATAAAGTTCTACGTGATCGAGGGGGATATTAGGTATAATGCCTTGTTTGGAAGGCCATGGGTTCACAACATGAGAGTGGTGCCTTTAACCTTACATCAGTCGTTGAAATTTCCCACTCTAGGAGGAGTCAGAACTGTCTACGGGGAACTGCTGGCTGCAAAGGAAATGTTCACTGTCGATGAAGCAATCTCGGTGCCTGCGATTTTTACATCAAAAAGCAGGGTACTGGCCAAAGAAAAGGAAAACAAATAGAAATCAATGATCCCGACCTCAACCAGGCTGGAAAAATAGGAGGAGCACGTGGAGGACGAAGAGGATGATTAAGGTACTCCGAGATATTTTATAGCACCCGATGACACCGATGCCACTAAGTCGACAATAGAGAAATTGGAGCAAGTTATATTGATTAGGAACCCACCGGACCGAAGGGTACACATGGGGACGGGACTAACTCCCGAGCTTAGGAGAAAACTTATTGATTTTCTTAAAGCTAATACCTATTGTTTTGCCTGGTCCCATCTCGACATGACAGGGATCCCACCGGAGATAGAAACTCACAAATTGAGCTTGCATCCAAAGTTCCATCCAGTCAAACAGAAGAGAATGCCACAGTCCGAGAAGAAACACGCATTCATTAAAGACTAGGTATCTGAAACAAACAAAACTATACTCCAAAACTTGAAGAAGAGATTGACCGATTCGAAGGGGAAGTGGAAAGAAATCTTGCCCAAAATCTTGTGGGCATATCGAACGACTTCGAAGTCAAATACCAGTGTGAACCCGTTCTCTTTAGTCTACGGCGCAGAAGCTCTAATCCTGATCGAGGTGGTGGAACCAAGCCTAAGGTTCCAGTATGCTACTAAGACGTTAAACAGCGAGGCATGGCCATGAGTTTGGACTTATTGAACGTAAGGCGAGAAGCCTTCCTGGTCTGATGAGCTTCCCAAAAGCAGCGAATGGGGAGGTACTACAATCGAAGGGCTAACCTTCGACATTTCAAAGTCCGGGACTTGGTACTAAGGAAAGTTACGCTACACACCAACAACCCAAATGACGGAAAACTAGGCTCAAACTAGCAAGGTCCGTATAGAGTTGCCGGAATAATAGGGAAAGGTTCATATAAGCTCGAGTCAGGGAACGATGTGCAACTATCGAACAAATGGAACGCGGAACACTTAAAGTGGTACTACTGCTAAGGTACGAACACAATTTCTTTTGAAATTTTGTTATGCTTTGGATTAACTTATGCAGGTTTTCAGTCAAGGGTAAATTTGACAATTAGGTCTGAAAGAAGTTGTTCTACTCTTTTTCCTTTGGACCAGTTTTTTCCAAAGTGGGTTTTACGACAAGTTTTTTAATTAGGAAACAATAAAACATGATACCTTAGTTTTGAAAACCGGCTTGAGGCCGGGAATTGCTGACCACCCATACTGGACCGACAGAATTTGAGCCCTCACAAGCTCAGTCTAAAATACTGGGGGGGGGGGGACTTACATTCTAAGTCAGGATCCTTAGAAAGTGTTCTTATTGATATCAAAAGCCAACGCTTGATTATTAGAATTTTTTGTAAGGGTCAAATGGCCAAATGAATCGTACCTGTGTAGCTCATTCTTTCCATGGTAGAAAGCTTATGCGCCTCCGATTATGTACTCTACATGAAAAGTAATGAAAGAAATTTTCCCCTATATTTTATCACGTCGAATGTGCACCATAGATATATTCGTTAAGTTACTTAGAAAAAATAACAGATCCTAAATCCTAGAGCCAACGGGCCTCCTAAGTCAAGGATTGTTGTCCTATAATAAGATCGGACAGCTCGGGCTATCGAATCCCGAAAGCACCGAGCTTATTAGGCAGGGCCCGAACATGAAAGGCTACGACCAACTCAAAATAGCTAGGAGACGTCCAAGTCTGTACTCATAGAGTAAGGTCCTTACATATGATTAAAACCTATTAAAATGTCTCCCTCGGCGAAACACCATCGTGTACGATTGAAAAATTCAAGTATCTTAGTGTCTTCATTTTTCATCGGATATTTTGAAGCCTAAGCAACTTAGAGTTATTATTGAAACCATGCCTCATCCGGGCTTCGGGGGAACGAGCACTCTAGATTATGTCCAATTTTATGTAAGGCATTCTTCAAATAAGGAGTTGCAAATAAATAATGAAAAGTAAAAGACACATTATGGCCGAAGGGAGATTTTTATATATATTACAAAAATATTTACTAAGGTGATAAAACGGCCTCAAAATAAAAATATGTGTACAAAATAAAACAAAAAATAAACTAAGGCATCTTCGCCTAGTCTTCACTAGAGCCTGATTCAGTATTGTAACCCTCGGGCTCATATATCTCTTTAGCCTCGGCCTCGAGCCTCTTCGATCTTGGCCGATAGATCGAACCCCGGGCGTGAATCTCCTCGAGGGTCTCCCTACGAGATAGCCACTTTATGTACTCGGCCTTTATTATCAAGCGAGCCTCAGCTATTCCCACATCATTTTTGTATTGGGCCAGCATCTCCTCGACCTCGAATGAATCGACCAAAGCTTCCTCTAACTTGGACTTCAACGTGGTATACTCCCGCCCGAGGTCGTTCCCTTCCGAAACGGATAAACCCAATTGTGCTCAGAGTTCATCATTCAGCCTAGACCACGTGTCAGCCTTATCCTTCATCACCCCGAGCTGATCCTTGACCGGTGCCAACTCCTATTTGGTAGCCTCCTTTTCTGATGCCAGGAGGTCCATCCTGCTCCTCAACGTCTCGGCCGAAGCTTTGATCTCGTTCATCTCGGCCCGGAGTTGGCCAATTAGGTCTACCTTCTCTTGGACCTATGAGGTTGCGTTGTTAGCTACTACGCTTAGCCTCTCGTATTTAATTTCAAATATCCTTACCTTCTGGACCAGTACGGCATGCTTTTGTTTCATGGACAAAGCCTCACTTTGAGCTTTTTCCACCTCAGCTTGGAGAACAAGGAGGTCTTTGAGAGCTTCGTCTCTTTGCTCGCTGAGAGCCTTGTACATGTCCTTCTGCTGGACTTGCTCCTTGAGCTCGAACTCGAGTTGGCTCACTTTCATCCGCCGGAGGAAGCTTTCATGATGAAGTACCAAGGATTGAAAAACAAAGTGATGAGATCATGAAGAAACACTAAGGTTAAATGAGCTACACGAATGACACAAAGAAAGAGAAACATAACCGGTTCAACGCTTGTTGTGCCTCGTTGAAAAGGTTCGGTGCGCTCACCTTGTTCATCTTTGCCTGATCCTTTTCAATCACCAAGCAACAAAGATAACTGGCTATTCTAACCAGTCAGGACAGTACCCGGGTATCCGCCGGGATCGTAAACACAGAGTGTCTTTTTTCGGGATCTCCAGGTGACCGAACTCGGAGTAATCCTCTAATGCGCCGATGTCCACGCCCTCAAAGAACATGTTGAAGGCCTCTTCTCCGCCCCGCGATATCTCGTTTGGTTTATCTTTGATGGCTTGAACTGCGATCCCGTGATGTTAATGATACTGGCGGATTCCTTCGGAGCAGGAGTAGCTTCTCGGGAGGCCGTAACCACTGGTTTTCCTTCGGGCTCCCGAGCCAAAGAGGGGTTGACCTCTCGGTCACTTCCCCTTGTCCATGCCCCCTTTTCTGCATCAACGACTGGCTCATGGGAAACGAACTCCAGGTCACTCAGAGTCGCCACCTGGCATTTGATTTCGGAGTGACAGGTCACCGCTTTTTTTATTTAAATAAAATGATAATTTCCTTTCAAAACACATTTGACTGCACCAGAGATTCAGGTAAGGGGGTTCATTTGACTCGGGGAGAAGGTGTTAGGCATTCCCCGAGTCCCGTAACTAGTACGATTGCGTACATGATCAAGTTGGCTTTTAAGATATTCAGACTGACGTAGAAAAATACAAAAAAGAAAATAAATAATGAAAAGAGGCTCGAGGTCGTCCCCACCTAATAAAAGAAAAATGAAAATAAAAATAAAAAAATAAAATCATATTCTATGCTTCCTCAAATTGTTTCGTCTTTGGCCTTCATTTATAGAAGACTCGGGGGCATTCCCCGGAATAAAATATATACAAACTCTTCAGGGAATTCCCTTGATGAAACCATAATAAACTAAAGGGAAACGACCTCTTACCTCGAAAATTCAAAAAAAATCTTAAAGGTTTGCCTACCCTAGTATGGTCGGCCTAGGCATGATACTAACGAATTAGACAAGTAAATAAACAAAATAAATAAAAATCAGCAGATACCAAATATTCAATTGTATCTAAAAACCTATGGTCAGCTATTGAACTTATTTACCAAACATTCACGGCTCAATTGTTTAAACTTTGTTGGTATAGCCCCTCCGAGTAACTTCCTACTGTTTAGCACCAAATTCATTTTAGTTCATTAAACTATCAGTTGCAACCCATTAACTAACAATTCCAGCATGTATTCACACAGAGAAATGCAATCAATAGTTCAAATAATCATTGTCCTATCAATATAATCTAGTTAATCTGTGGCAAATTACGGGTAATTAGATAAAAATAACACCTAATTAACATAATCAAACAGAGTGTTGGAGAGAAAGATAGACCTCAAGTTGCGACACCCCTTCAACTATGGAAATAGTAGTACGAACAAGAGCCCGGACCGGGAAAACTCGAGCACAGGAATGACCTCAATCAAACACCATCGGATGCCATGGTTCCAAAATTGAAAATCAGAAATGAAGTTAAAATTTGAAGAAATATTGATTGATCTCGAACGGCTCGAACAGAACCTCTAATCGATAATGGTCTCGGGTCTACTTTGAATTAATTCCATTCCCATACTTGAAAACCAAAAATCAGAACCAAATGAAGAAACAGAAATGTTCTAATACTTCAAACCAACTCCATCTTTGAAATCGAAAACAACAGAAGAAACCAATGTGTTTATATATATATATATATATATATATTTTGTGAAATCTAATTGAGTTGATTCTTCATATCTGAACTTACACTAAATTCCAAAAGGAAAAGTCAGAATCCAAAAACCAAAACCCCCCATTTTTCTTTCTCTGTGTTTCTGCGTGTGTGTGTTACTCAAAGGTCATCGTCGGACTTCCGGCGAGTCTTGGTGGTGAGACTAACGGCTGCTGCAGAGGAGTTTTTAGAGGGAGTGGGTGCGAGTTTTGGTGGAGGTCGTGTGAGGAGTGGTGGTGGTTGTTCAGCTGTTGGGGGGGTCTGTCGATGTCCAAGGGAGAAGAAGAGACGGCGATGGGTTAAGAAGAAGAAGAAGAAGGTTGGCGGCGGCTATGGTGTTTGAGGAGACGGGGCGGCGATGGGGTGGTGTTTGAGGTTCACTCTTGTCTTCTGTGTGTGAGGTTTAGGAGATGGGGATATGAGTGGTGTGAGAAGAACTGCTGCCGGCGGCGGCCGTGAGGGAAAGGGGCGGCGGCGATTTTATTCTTTTTCGTGCCCCGGTGTAAGGTCTCCAGAAGAAGAAGATATCAAGGGAGGGGTCCTGTAGGTTAATAGGGTATTGGGCTAGATCTTATTGGGCTTCAATGTTGGGCCAAAGACTAAAATGAGATAAAACAACCCAAAACTCACTTTTCCTTCTAAAATGATATAAAATTTATAGTATAAAATATAGAACTAATTCTAATTAATCAAAATAAATAATATTATATTGCAAAATTATTTTTGGTATTTTTTCAAGATTATATAAAAATAAAAATGGGTTAAAAATAATATCTTTCTAAAAATACTTAATACGAGAATTAAATAGAGATTATGAAATTATTTTTGTAATTTTCAATTTGTGTGCTTAAAATAAAGTAAAAGAGTCAAAACTAGTGATATTAGGCCTAAACTAAATATTTAAACGCTAAAATGTATAATATCTCGGGGAGGGTCAAAAATTACGTGTATACAGCTTCCCCTCTTTGACTGGAAACACGAAGAGTTTTCAGACAAACGACGACTAGACAGGTTTTTTGACCCGACCCTTATTTAGAGAGACCTAAAACTAAAAGAAAAG
Organism: Nicotiana knightiana; assembly: GCA_005239525.1. NCBI lineage: Eukaryota > Viridiplantae > Streptophyta > Magnoliopsida > Solanales > Solanaceae > Nicotiana > Nicotiana knightiana. The sequence goes on along the minus strand of ML414583.1, from coordinate 15,623 downwards.
AGAATGTGACTGAGCCCTGGTATCTGAGCTTCCTACATATCATTGGCTATAAAGGAATCAAGCCACGTGTAGTTCAGAGGTAGGAAGAGTGATGGAGTATACCGAGGTGGAGAGCCGTTTGAGGTTCCAGTCCGCGACCTTGTTATTACATCAAAATCGAAAATGAAAAAGACAAACTAAACCTGTCAACTATGAGTTACAAGATTCCTATCTATAAGTCTTCTGAAGCTTGATCTTGAGTCTTGAATGGTCTTCATGCAGACTTTAGATTTGAACCTTGGCGCTTGCTAGTTGCAGGTGCTGATTTATTCTTCCACGGCTTCTCCGGAGCACGACATGACATGCAAAGCTTGTGACTCAGTCCTGTTTTGAGCAATCCATATCTTGTCTCAGCTCCTGCACTTGGATATCTCTTTTTTTTTTTCTTTTATTCTAGATTGAGACTACTTCTGTTAGTCATCTCGTATTGTCGACTCGCATTCTTGCCGCGAGCTTCTGCTACTTCTAACCTGAATTGAATTCTGAAATGACTTTCCTCGTTCTTCAGGTGGGCGCCTGCTACTGACTTGAACTTTGAAATAACTTTGAAATGAATACCCTCATTCTCCAGGTAGGTTCCTGCAATCAAAACAACAAGACAAACAAAAAATTTTGCCCCAGTTTGAACTCGGGAGACTTGTGAGTTGTTAGAAAAACTGTAACCCACTTATGCTACTGATGGGATAAAAGTAAACTAAAGACTCGACTACAATGTGCGTCTCTTGTGAGCAAAACCAAGAATGCTTGACTAACAAGTGTGTCTGCTAAGAGTGAAACCTGAAAGACCCAGACTAGGAAGTGCGTCTCCTAGGGGTGAAACTTCAATGACTCAAACTAGGAAGTGCATCTCCTAGGAATGAACATAAATGACCCAAAACTAGGAAGTGCGTCTCCTAGGGGTAAAATATCAAATTAGGAAGTGCGTCTCCTAAGGGTAAAATCTCAATTTAGGAAGTGCGTCTCCTAAACAAAATAGAACTTGGAAGACCCAGACTAGGAAGTTCATCTCCTAGGGGTGAAAAATCAATGACTCAAACTAGGAAGTGCGTCTCCTAGAACAAAATCATAACCTGAATGACCTAGACTAGGAAGTGCATCTCTTAGGGGCGAAACGTAAATGACTCACACTAGGAAGTGCGTCTCCTAGGAATGGACTTAAATTAACCAAACTAGGAAGTGCGTCTCCTAGGGATGAAATCTCAATTTAGGAAGTGCGTCTCCTAGGGATGAAATCTCAATTTAGGAAGTGCGTCTCCTAATGAAAATATGACTTGAAAGACCCAGACTAGGAAGTGCGTCCCCTAGGGGTAAACTTCAATGACTCAAACTAGGAAGTGCGTCTCCTAGGAACAAAAACATAACCTGAAAGACCTAGACTTCGGGCGGGCTCCTTAAATTTGAAACGACTTCAAAATGACATCCCTCGTTCTCCAGGTGGGCGCTTGATGACTTAAATTTAAATGAATTTTGAAAATAATTCCCTCGTTTTCCAGGTGGGCGCCTGATGACTTAACTTGAAATGTATTCCCTCGTTCTCCAGGTGGGCGCCTGATGCCTTAACATGAAATTAATTCCCTCGTTCTCCAGGTGGGCGCCTGATAACTTAACTTGAAATGAATTCCCTCGTTCTCCAGGTGGGTGCCTGATAACTTAAGTTGAAATGCATTCCCTCGTTCTCCAGGTGGGCGCCTGTTGACTTAACTTGAAATGTTTTCCCTCGTTCTCCAGGTGGGCGCCTGATGACATAACTTGAAATGAATTCCCTTGTTCTCCAGGTGGGTGCCTGATGACTTAACTTGAAATGAATTCCCTCGTTCTCCAGGTGGGCGCCTGTTGACTTAAATAGAAATGAATTCCCTCGTTTTCCAGGTGGGCGCCTGATGACTTAACTTGAAATGTATTCCCTCGTTCTCCAGGTGGGCGCCTGTTGACTTAAATAGAAATGAATTCCCTCGTTTTCCAGGTGGGCGCCTGATGACTTAACTTAAAATTAATTCCCTCGTTTTCCAGGTGGGCGCCTGATGACTTAACTTAAAATGAATTTCCTCGTTTTCCAGGTGGACGCCTGAGGACTTAAACTTGAAATGAATTCCCTCATTTTCCAGGTGGGCGCTTGATGACTTAACTTGAAATGAGTTTAGAATAACTCTGAAAATAATTCCCTCGTTTTCCAGGTGGGCGCCTGCTACATGCCTTGGAATTTGTAATAACTTTGAATATAATTCCCTCATATTCCAGGTGGGTTCCTGATGGCTTAACTTGAAATAAATCCATCAATCTCCAGGTGGACGCCCGATGACTTAACTTGAAATGAATTCTAAAAATAGTTCCCTCATTTTCCAGGTGGGCGCCTGGTGAATTGATTTAACTTGAAATTAATTCCCTCATTCTCCAGGTGGGCGCCTGATGACTTAACTTGAAATGAATTCCCTCGTTCTCCCGGTGGGCGCCTGATGCCTTAACTTGAAATGAATTCCCTCGATCTCCAGGTGGGCGCCTGATGACTTAACTTGAAATTAATTCCCTCGTTCTCCAGGTGGGCGCCTAATAACTTAAGTTGAAATGTATTCCCTCGTTCTCCAGGTGGGCACCTGATGACTTAACTTGAAATGGTTTCCCTCGTTCTCCAGGTGGCCGCCTGATGACATAACTTGAAATGAATTCCCTCGTTCTCCAGGTGGGCGCCTGATAACATAACTTGAAATGAATTCCCTCATTCTCCAGGTGGGCGCCTGTTGACTTAAATAGAAATGAATTCCCTCGTTTTCCAGGTGGGCGCCTGATGACTTAACTTAAAATGAATTCCCTCGTTTTCCAGGTGGGCGCCTGATGACTTAAACTTGAAATGAATTCCCTCGTTTTCCAGGTGGGCGCCCGATGACTTGACTTGAAATGAATTTAGAATAACTCTGAAAATAATTCCCTCGTTTTCCAGGTGGGCGCCTGCTACATCCTTGGAATTTGTAATAACTTTTGAATATAATTCCCTCATTTTCCAGGTGGGTGCCTGATGACTTAACTTGAAATAAATTCCCTCGTTCTCCAGGTGGGCGCCTGATGACTTAACTTGAAATGAATTCTGAAAATAATTCCCTCGTTTTCCAGGTGGGCGCCTGATGAATTGACTTAACTTGAAATAAATTCCCTCATTCTCCAGGTGGGCGGCTGATTACTTAACTTAAAATGAATTCTCTCGTTCTCCCGATGGGCGCCTGATGCCTTAACTTGAAATTAATTCCCTTGTTCTCCAAGTGGGCGCTTGATGACTTAACTTGAAATGAATTCCCTCATTCTCCAGGCGGACGCCTGATGAATTAAGTTGAAATGTATTCCCTCGTTCTCCAAGTGGACGCCTGATGACTTAACTTGAAATGTTTTCCCTCGTTCTCCAGGTGGACGCCTGATGACATAACTTGAAATGAATTCCCTCGTTCTCCAGGTAGACGCCTGATGACTTAACTTGAAATGAATTCCCTCGTTCTCCAGATGGGCGCCTGTTGACTTAAATAGAAATGAATTCCCTCGTTTTCCAGGTGGGCGCCTGATGACTTAACTTAAAATGAATTCTATCGTTTTTCAGGTGGGCGCCTGATGACTTAAACTTGAAATGAATTCCCTCATTTTTCAGGTGGGCGCTTGATGACTTAACTTGAAATGAATTTAGAATAACTCTGAAAATAATTCCCTTGTTTTCCGGGTGGGCGCCTGCTACATGCCTTGGAATTTGTAATAACTTTGAATATAATTCCCTCATTTTCCAGGTGGGTGCCTAATGACTTAACTTGAAATAAATTCCCTCGTTCTCCAGGTGGGCACCTGATGACTTAACTTGAAATGAATTCTGAAAATAATTCCCTCGTTTTCCAGGTGGGCGCCTGATGAATTGACTTAATTTGAAATGAATTCCCTCATTCTTCAGGTGGGCGCCTAATGACTTAACTTGAAATGTTTTCCCTCGTTCTCCCAGTGGGCGCCTGATGCCTTAACTTGAAATGAATTCCCTCGTTATCCAAGTGGGCGCCTGATGACTTAACTTGAAATGAATTCCCTCGTTCTCCAGGTGGGCGCCTGATGACTTAAGTTAAAATGCATTCCCTCATTCTCCAGGTGGCCGCCTGATGACTTAACTTGAAATGTTTTCCCTCGTTCTCCAGGTGGGCGCCTGATGACATAACTTGAAATGAATTCCCACGTTCTCCAGGTGGGTGCCTGATGACTTAACTTGAAATGAATTCCCTCGTTCTCCAGGTGGGTGCCTGTTGACTTAAATGGAAATGAATTCCCTCGTTTTCTAGGTGGGCGCCTGATGACTTAAGTTAAAATGAATTCCCTCATTTTCCAGGTGGGCGCCTGATGACTTAAACTTGAAATGAATTCCCTCATTTTCCAGGTGGGCGCCTGATGACTTGACTTTGAAATAAATCTGAAATGAATTCCCTCGTTCTCTAGGTAGGTGCCTTCAATCAAAACAACAAAACAAATAAAATTTCCTGCCCCAGTTTGTACCAGGAACATTTGTGAGTGTTAGTTGAATCCCATTTTCTAGGAGGGTTCTGAAAACTTAAAACCTAAATCCCATTATCCAGGAGGGTCCTGAAAACTTAAAACCTAAATCCCATTATCCAGGAGGGTCCTGAGAACCTAAAACCTAAATCCCATTATCCAGGAGGGTACTGAAAACTTAAAACTAATCCCATTATCCAGGACGGTCCTGAGAACCTATAACCTAAATCCAATTATCCGGAGGGTCCTGAGAACTTAAAACTAATACTTGAAAATTTGAAATCAAATCCCATTATCCAGGAGGGTCCTGAAAAGCGAGAATGAACTTACCTGAGCCATGCTCTCTTCCTGGAGGATCTCTGTAGAAAGAACAAAATTCCTTGCCTCTGAATCATGCTTTCCTCATGGAGGGTCCTTGCAAATTAGATAAATTTTCTTGCCCCTATTTCAGACAACTAAAATCTTGTTAGTTTGAAAATGTGGTGATTAGTTTGTGGCATCACTGCTTAGTGTCTGATTCTGCCACTGCCATGCTTTATCCTGATTAGCTGTCTCGGGCCAGCAAGAGATTGTTTGACCGTTTGATCGAAATTGGACCACAAAACCTCTGAATGACCCGAATCTCTTACATTCACTTATCGCCTTGTGTTTTCCTTCTAAAATTTGCTGAATCTTTGTGTTTTCTCAAAATTCAAGAATAACCTTATCACATGAACTTCAATTACCACCATACTGCTTATTCTGAATCATGTCACTTGTGATGTGCTTGGCCGAACTCTTCTTTGTGCAATTTTAAAAGCTGGCAGTAGGCTTTGGAATCCTTTCCTTCTTGTTCAACAAGGCTAACTCGAAAGAGACTCATAAAGATAGACTCAAAGAGCACAATGAAGTGATTTTTGGAAAAATGAACAAAGGAAAATTCGAACAAAGATGATTATGTGAAGAAGAATAGAGAAAATAAACAGTCTTATCTGAGTGAAGCAACTTGCTCCAATGATCATAACATGCATTTCGGATTGATCAGCCTAATCCATCCAACCAATCATATTTTCAGTTCATGTCGTGTCTTCATATTTCAAAACTGGGCTTTCAATGATCCAATTTCTTTGTAAAGTCACGAGCCTCATTCAACTTGTAGTGCCCCGAAGGTTTTTCACCAACAAGCCTCTCTCATTTGTTCATCTCTCAAGTCACCATCGTCTTATGGTGCCCGCGAGGGTTTTCACCAATAAGACTCTCTCATTTTAAATTTTTCTCAGCTCACCATCGCCTTACGATGCCCGTGAGGGTTTTCATCAATAAGATTCTCTCATTTTAAATTTTTTCTCTCAGCTCATCATGAACACAGTGTTACGCATGGCGTAAATCATACCTCTATCTCGCTTGACTTAGCATCCTCAAAGATTGATCGGAAGGTATTTCTTTGGACCGTAATGTAGGCTTTTGTACAAGGTTAGAAAGAAAAGGTGGTATGAAGGCTCAAAATGATTTAAGATGAAAGGGTTCAAAATTACAACTTTTGGAATCAGATCTTTTTGGCCAAAATTAAAACTTCTGCCCCAGTTTCTTGGAGTATGGGGAATTCTTTTTTTTTTCATTTAATATTTTTTTTTGGATTTTTGTTTTGATGGGACCGAACCTTAGAGTAAAGTTTCCTACGTATCCTTAAAAGGAATCAGGTCGAACGTAGTTCAGACATCTGACTTGACTTTTTTCATCTTTCTTTCTTTTTCTCTTTTTTTCCTTTTTCTTTTATTTTGCTTTTCTTCTTTTTTTTTTTTTCTTTTCTTTTTTTTTCTTTTTTTTATTTTTTTTATTCCATATATTTCCATCCTTTTTTTCTTTTCTATTTTCTAACTCTATCAAAAGAGGTGTATGAAAGAAAAATAAATTAAGGCTCAACACGGGTAGCAAAGGATGAAAGTATTTGGGTAGCAGAACAAAATGCCTTTGTCATTTCAACTTTAAACACTCCAAGTAAAAATACAATTGAATATAAGCAAAGAACTCATACATGGTACCTCTTGATTGCATCAAAATTGATAGCCATATCGACACATTTGCCTTCTATGTCTGTTAAATACAAAGCACCATTGGGCAACACTCTTGTCACAATGAACGGCCCCTACCAGTTTGTGGCGAACTTGACTTTAGCTTCAACTTGATGTGGAAGAAAGTATTTCAACACTAACTGATCTACCTCAAATTGTTTGAGAGACTTGTATGCTCTTATCAACCTCTTGATTTCCCATACTAGTTGCCTCAATTTCACTCAATTCAAGCTTCAGGTTATCTCAACATGTGTGAATCTTTACTTGTTTCCTCAAACGCATCTTTTATCATATTCAAAACTATGTTTCATTATTCCATGATTAGATTGGCTTTCAAGATCTGGCTAAAAACTCTGCATGCATGTCATGTCACTAGAACTCGCCTGAAAAGAACTATATACAAGAAAAGAACTAAACGAAGACCACAAATAACAGAAAAATAAAATCATATTTGACCAAAGGATGGAAGGGTTTGAACAACACCGAAACAAACCTAGATGACAAACTCAGAGACAAAAAACTAACTAACAAGACTCCTAGAGATAAGCAAAAGAGGATGGAAGGGTTTGAATCACCAAAAAAAAACAAGATAAAATCTGGATTACGACCCCGAAATAACCAGATAACAGAAAAGAAGTCAAAATGAACTGCCAAGACTCCTTCCCGACTAGGAAATTAGGTGTTTTCTAATTACTAAGCTCGAGATCTTATTCACTGAGTTGCACATCAAAATTACTAGGACCTTCACCCACTTCAATCACATTGTCTTAACCAAGTAGCTCATTGACTCCTTTGAGATGGTTTTGGGGGGTGAAGTGTGAAAACGTTGTGGGGAGATATCAGCAGCAGTAGGAATCTGGATTTGTGACAGTGGCGGAATGGTGACAAGACTTTCAGAGTGGTTAGTGGGAAATAATGGTTTGGGACGCCTGCTAATCCAGGCTTGGTATATTTTGGCCATCTGTCCTTTCAACCTTAGGACCTTTTTTTCAACTCAACTTCTGATTCAACAATCCCCTTAGGCGGATCAACAACACTTGTGTCCCAGTCGTTGCCAGTCATGGCTACCTTGCTATTTGACCTTGTGTTGTACGGATGACTCGCCACAAATTAACCACCCTCTGTTATAATAACAATTAAAATACCAAAGAGGAGCAAAACAAATCCAACATATTAGCATTAGGGCATTTATCAGATAAAAACATCACGTTATGTGCAATGCACCTAGCAATAATTAACGGTTCTAGAATGATTTCAAGGGTCACAAGGTCATTTGGCATCATCCCAATTTTGTTTATTTCAATTTTCTCTTCTTTCTTTTCTAGCACTTCGTGGCTTGCTCATTTTCCTTCCTCTCTTTTCTTTCTAATTATCACCGTTTTCTTTCTATCACCCCCACGTCCCACAACTTCGTTCTCCTTTTTTTTTCTTTTTTCATTTTTTTAAAATTTGTAAGAAAATGATTTGATCGAACCCTATGTAGGTTGCCTACGTATCATGTTCCACATGAATCAGACCAAGCGTAGTTCTGGAAAAGCGATAGATAAAATAAACTTAAAAAAACAAGAATCTTTTTGAATTTTTCATTTATAATTTTTTTTTGTTTTCACATACAAAATAGGAAATATTAGAGCAAAAGACTTGACGAACTCAAATAAACTATGACAGACTCTGACACCACGTGAAAGACTCAATATTACTGTACAAGACTAGAAAATAAAGGACAACATGAAAAAGAACTAAAATATATAAAAAATCTCTTCAAGGAAGCTCCCAAATATCTGTCATGCTCGAGCTCTGGTAAAGGGATCCACGCCTGAATAAAAAAATTAGACCAAATAGAGTTAATGACTCAATATACTATGGCACATTCTATTGGATACATGCAAGACGTGATTGAGCTATTTTTGCAAAAGAACCTATATGACCAAGGGTGGCTAAAAGTGCAAACCCAACAAAAGATGATCTCAAGGCATGAAAATACCTCACTAAGGCTTATATGACTTCATACTCCCAACAATTATGCCCCTAGAAAATACTTTGCAAAAGTGACCCATTTTGCAAAAATGGCTGATGTGGCCAAATGCGGCTAGAGATGCAAACTCAACAAGGACGGGCCTTAAAGTAATATGAAACCTAGTTGCGGACTCAAGATCCTAATATTTGGGTCATTGAACCACTTTTGCGAAAATAACCTCATTTTGCAAAAATGGTTGATGTGGCCAAAAGTGGCTAGACATGCAAATTCAACAGGAATGAACCTTAAAGCTGAGAGGACACCTTATTGTAGAATTATCTCTCTAAGACATATGTTAATAAAACACTTTGAGAAAATAGCCCTCTTTTCCAAAAATGGTTGTTGTGACCAAATGTGGCTAGACATGCAAGATTTGGCTAAGACCCCGCGAAGCCGAGAACCTAAGACTCACTAGGAAGACCGAACCCTATGTAGGCTGCCTACGTATACCTCCCCGAAAGACGAGAATCAGGTTTGCGTAGTTCGGAGATATTGGATATGGAAGATAATTTAAAAAAACACAAATTTAAAAAAAAAACATATTTTTTGTCTTTTTTTGAAAAATAATAAAACATGTAAAATCTTTTTGGATTTTCTTTTTCTCTCTATTTTCTTTTATGGTTTTTGGATTTTTTTTGAAAAATGATGAAACGTGTAAAATCTTTTGGACTTTCCTTTTTCTTTTTTTCTTTTTTATTTTTTGAAAAATAATGGGAAAGTGAACCTTTTGGATTTTTCATTTTCATTTTTTTTTTGTCTTTTCTTGAAAAAGTTGAGGAAGAAAAAATATAACTTACTTCATTTTTTACCCTTCTTCCCCAAATATTAGTCCGCCAAATGACCTTTCTACCCTCAAAGATGCAACATTTAGGACATAAGATGGTTGAAAGTCACTTTGGGCCAACGGGCCCATTTGACACAATTTCGACAGGTTTCCTACAAAGGAACACGGTACCTGGCACCAGACCCTGCTAGGTCGTAATAATATGATGCAAAATAAAAATGACCTAAAGGCTGACCTACGTTTGGGGTTCACTAACAAGGCAATTCGGGGAAGCGTATGGTCGATGGTGGCTGTTTAAGCTTTCCACCCACTCCATACGTCCGACGGCTTCCCCTCCTAAGGTAAGGGTGACTCAAAGAAGAGTTCGTGTACGCGATGCGTACTACGAGACTTGTTGCAGAAAGAAGACTCATATGCAAATTATGACAGTTATAAAGCGGTAACACATAAAGGAAAAACTGTAAACAAATAGTTATTTAGCAAATAATAAAATGACATAAATAAAAATAAAAATCAAATAAAGCAAATAAACACAAAAACCTCAACCAAATACCCTAAAAAGCCAACAAGATCAAGTACTAGCTCGAACCCGCAAACGTCCCCCGCAGAGTCGCCAGAGATGTCACACTCCTTTTTTTCTCAAACTTCACTAAACCCCTCTTAAAGATAAAAAAGATTTTGCAAAGTTCGAAAGGGTTTTCAAATTTAGAAGTGGCAAAAGATTGTGTTTTAAAAGGATTAACTCAGGGTTGCCACCTGGCATTTGATTTCGGAGTGCCAGATAACCGCTTTTTTAATTTAAAAAAAAAAAGACAATTTCCTTTTAAAACACATTTGACTCTTAAACTAAGTCTGCACCAGAGATTCAGGTAAGTGGGTTCATTTGACTTGGAGAGAAGGTGTTAGGCATTCCCCAAGTCCCGTAAATAGTACGGTTGCGTACATGATCAAGTTGGCTTTTAAGATATTCAGATTGAGGTAGAAAAACACAAAAAAGAAAATAAACAATCAAAAGAGGCTCGAGGCCGTCCCCACCTAATAAAAGAAAAATAAAAATAAAAATCAAAAACTAAAATACTATTCTATGCTTCCTCAAATTGTTTCGTCTTTGGCCTTCATTTACAGAATACTGCGGGGCATTCTCCGGAATAAAATATATACAAACTCTTCGGGGCATTTCCCTGATGAAACCATAATAAACTAAAGGGAAACGACCTCTTACCTCGAAAATTCAAACAAAATCTTAACGGTTTGCCTACCCTAGTATGGTCGGCCTAGGCATGCTACTAACGAGTTAGACAAGTAAATAAACAAAATAAATAAAAATCAGCACATACCAAATATTCAGTTGTATCTACAAACCTATGGTCAACTATTTAACTTATTTACCAAACATTCACGGCTCAATTGTTTAAACTTTGTTGGTATAGCCCCTCCGATTAATTTCCTACTGTTTAGCACCAAATTCATTTTAGTTCATTAAAGTATCACTTGCAATCCAAGGGAGAAGAAGAGACGGCTATGGGTTAAGAAGAAGAAGAAGAAGGTTGGCGGCAGCTATGGTGTTTGAGGAGACGGGGCGGCGATGGGGTGGTGTTTGAGGTTCACTCTTGTCTTCTGTGTGTGAGGTTTAGGAGATGGGGATATGAGTGGTGTGAGAAGAACTGCTGCGGCCGGCGGCCGTGAGGGAAAGGGGCGGCGATGATTTTATTCTTTTTCGTGTCCCGGTGTAAGGTCTCCAGAAGAAGAAGATATCAGGGGAGGGTTCCTGTAGGTTAATAGGGTATTGGGCTAGATCTTATTGGGCTTCAATGTTTGGGCCAAAGACTAAAATGAGATAAAACAACCCAAAACTCACTTTTCCTTCTAAAATGATATAAAATTTATTGTATAAAATATAGAACTAATTCTAATTAATCAAAATAAATAATATTATATTGCAAGACTATTTTTGGTATCTTTTCAAGATTATATAAAAATAAAAATGGGTTAAAAATAATATCTTTCTAAAAATACTTAATACGAGAATTAAATATAGAAATATGGAACTATTGTTGTAATTTTCAATTCGTGTACTTAAAATAAAGTAAAAGAGTCAAAACTAGTAAAAATAGTGATATTAGGCCTAAACTAAATATTTAAACGCTAAAATGTATAATATCTTGGGGAGGGTCAAAAATTACGTGTCTACAGTCATTATCAGGATAGTCCTTGAGCCGGTAAAGGGATTTGGGGTCCGGTACCCTGGCCCGGGTACTCTTATTTTTACGCTTTTAGGCCGGGACCGCTACCCTCTTTTTCTTGGCCTTGTTGTCCGGGGAACCTGAAAACTTCATATTTCTTCTCTTTTTCTCCTCCTTCTTCGTAGCAGCCTCAGGCTGTCTCGAAATAGAGGTTTTATCGAGTGAGGACAAAGCCTCGTCCTAGTCCAATGTCCGGAGCTCAGCGGTCTTGGGCAAACATATGAAAGAAAGATAGGGACTTAGTGAAAATGACAGTTGAATATGAAAGTAAACTTGGCCCGGGAGAGCACTCATCATGGGAACAGGCCTCCCACTTGCCTTCGAGAGTTTGCATCATTTGCGCTCGAAATACAATAGCTGTGTGCAGATCCCCTTATCCCACTCTTTGAAGCGGGGAACTGCGTTAGGGACTCGGGAAACCGCTGCACGATGATAGAACCAGGAAATGAAAAAGAAGAACAAAAATCCAAAAGAAATTCTAAATACTCAAAAAGGATAGGAACTTACGGGGTAGGTTCCACTTTTCAGGAAACGACAGGAACTCGGAGGGAATGAGTTCCTCGGTTTTCACCCGAACGAATCTCCCCTGCTAGCCTCGATCCCTATCTTCGTCAATGCTCAAGAATGGAGCTTTCTTTGTCCGACGAACGAACTTGATTAATCCCCCTCGGAAGATTTGGGGACTGTAGAGACTAGGCAGATGGTTGATGGTGAATCGGGGTACCTCAGTGTTATTAACAAAGTGGCGGAGGAGGATCACGATCCTCTAAAAGGACGGGTGAATCTGCCCAAGGAAGACCTCGTACCTTTTGCAAAAGTCGAGGACTATGGGATCCACTGGGGCAAGTGTGAAGGGGTATGTGTAAACACTTAGATACCCCTCCACATGTGTGGTGATGTCCTCATCGGGACCAGGGACGACCACTTCTCTGTCCTCCCATTTGCAGTCCTTTGGAACTGCAAGGAGCATGTCCTCGGTGATGGAGCATATGTACCTCTATAACTCCTCGCCTCAATCCCCTTGATTGGAAGCTTATTCGACCTTGAAGTTGTTTTCTAAAAAGCAACCTCCAGGGATGAAGTTCTTTAGAAGAGGTTCCGAGGCCACTTCAAGTACGACCATCTTAGCATCCGTGTCCGGGTTAGAAGTTAAAGGGACGGTTTGTTGAGGCACGGATTTCAAATTCTTTGCCATCGAGTTCTGGGAAATATGAATATATGAAGACAAGTATGAAGATTTGAAGTTCAAAATTAAAGGTTCAAGGATGAAGCATGAAGATTTGAATATGGGAAGATGAAGATATGAAGATATGAAGAACAATGTATGAAGATTTGAAGGGGTTGAAAGCAAGTAAACAGTTCGGGGGTAAATTGAGGAGTTTTGGAATCGGAAAGTCAAAAGTGAAAAAAGGACCTAAACTTTTATAGAGATGAGATAATTAACGAATGACGTTTCGCATTCAGGAAGGTCAACCGACGACTGACACGTGTACGAAGTCAGAACGACATGACTGATGGGACGTGTCACTGACTCGTCGAGCCGGTTGTAGCGTACGGAAGAAAGAACCAGGGTCAATTAATCACTTCTCGTCGCTTCAATAGATATGCTCTCCGAAAAGTGAAGGGACTATCTGTGTACGAGTAAAATCGGGAACAATGTTACCCCGATTCCCAAATAAAGAAACGAGAGGGAAGCACAGTCCAACGCAACTTCAAGCAAAGCCGAAGGGCCCCTTGTGTCAGAGCTCAGGAGGGATGAACGATGCATTTGGGATCGGGCACGGGTAAACAACAGATCTCGACCAAGTACAGTTTCGAGACCACGGGAAAAAGTTAAACGGTTGAGCACGACGAGTAGGGAGCCGTAATATTCGTCATAAACCGGATATTACAGTGCAAATCCAGTCCGATATCAAATGCGGATCGTCATTTACGGAAAAAGAAGATTTTTACCTTATTTAGACTTGTACTAGGATTGAAACTCCCCTACTATATAAATGGGAGAATTTTTTCATTTTAACAACTGTTGGCACGCATATCAAAGGAATAAAAGTTTATTTTTATCTTCTAGCTATTATTCAAAGTGTTTTTTAGTTACTCTCTTCTTTAGTTGGAACCGAGCCCATATCGAGGGTTCGATCGAGGCCGAGTTTCAGTGTTCAACTTAAGACCAGGCTTGATTGATCCGTTACGATTGGTTTGATCGTTTATTCTCTCTTTAGTTTAATTATTTGTTGTTCTTGAATTAAATCATGTATTCTTTAAACCGCATACTCATTTTTAAGTCTATTCTTCGTATTGTTACTGTGTGACATCATAAAAACAATAGTAAATAATACAATCTATCCAAATGTTATATTTATCAAATAATACAATACAATACAATATCACATATTATAACCATCCAAACTATTACGCGGCGCCTTCCTGAGATTCTTTGGAAGGGCGACGTAAGGCTAAGCAACCGATGTCAAGGTGGTTGTTGTCCGCCAAGTGAGGTCCCCTCCGCACGCTAGACAAGATTGTCAGTGCCGTGCAGGAAAACCAATGCCAACAATTTGAGAGAACAGTAATGAGAATTGAATAAAAGCTTGATTGTATTAATGAAAGTTGTTACAAAGAACGCAACGCGGTGTCGAGGGGGAGAGACACCAGTATAGAGAATTGCTTGCTAGAAAGTGTTTGATTGCTTGATCCCCCCTAATAATGCTTAAAAAAAATAAACCAACATTACAGGAATAGACAAAACTATGCTAGAGAAACATAAGGAAAGTACATGGAATAAAAATTACTCTAATAATACAGGGAAAAAGGACTTAGTTTTCTACAGGAGTAGAAACAGGTCCGTTGTCAACTGCTTGTGGCTGGGCGCTCGCGAGGGAAATTGGTGGGGCGACAGAGGCACAGGCGTGCTTGTCACTTGGCGCGGCCAAGACCACGGGGCCGTCCGTGGCGCTAGGCGTTGGGAGGCTTGCTGGGACGCCACGGGGCGCGTCCAAGGGGTCATGGGGCACGGTTGGAAAGCCGCCCATGACATTCTCCCCCACCTGAGTTGGCGACGTCCTCGGCGCCCTACTTGCCAAATAATCTTCAATGAGGCTCTTGTAGGCTTTGAGGTTTGTTCCCCTCTCCCAAGTGTTCTCCTCTGCATCACACCCTTGCCATTTTACCAAGAACTCTTGGTGATCCTTCCTGGAGGCATGAATTACCCGGTCATCAAGAATAGCTTCAGCCCGCCTTTTCCCTGTTGAGTCGGGGCCTCGAATAACGGGTATGGTGAGTTGGCTCTGTAAAGGATCCTCTGTGTCTTACCAGAATGGTTTCAATAGACTGATATGGAAGACGGGATGGATTTTCCACCAGGCTGGGGTATCCACCCGGTATGCAACTTTCCCAATGCGTCTTTCAATGGACAAAGGTCCAATATATTTTTGCAACATGCGAGGGTCATGGACCCCTGCAAATAAGTACCGCTTTGGAATTTTGACCATCACTTTGTCTCCCACTTGGTATTCAACAAAGCAACGATTCTGATCAGCATGCCTCTTCATTCTCCTTTGGGCTTTAACAAGATAGCTCCGCACTATCTCCATATTCTGCTTCCATTCTGTCGAGAAGCTAGTAGCACGGGGAGATTTCCCCATGTTTGGTGCATTCACGGTGTGTGGGAGTAGCGGTTGTTGCCCGGTAACAATTTCAAAAGCGCTTTTGTTTGTACTGGAGCTCTTTTGTGAATTGAAACATAGTTGAGCAACATCCAGGAGCTTCACCCAATTCTTCTGTGATCCGGTAACAAAATGGCGGAGATATTCCTCCAGCATGCCATTGAATCGCTCCGTCCGGCCATCGGATTGTGGATGAAAACTTGAGCTGTGACTCAATTTTGACCCGAGGAACTTAAATAATTGGGTCCAAAAGTTGCGAGTGAATCGTGAATCGCGATCACTAACAATGTCTTTGGGCAGGCCCCAATATTTGACGACATG
>ML414582.1:0-25950 GCA_005239525.1 Nicotiana knightiana | reverse complement strand
ACTACTCTAATAATACAGGAAAAAGGACTTAGTATTCTACAGGGGTAGAAACAGGTCCGTTGTTAGCTGCTTGTGGCTGGGTGCTCACGAGGGAAGTTGGTGGGGGCGACAGAGGCACATGCGCGCTTGTCACTTGGCCCGGCCAAGACCACGGGGCCGTCCGTGGCGCTAGGCGTTGAGAGGCTTGTTGGGACGCCACGGGGCGCGTCCAAACAAGCCTCTCAACGCCTAGCGCCACGGACGGCCCCGTGGTCTTGGCGTTGAGAGGCTTGTTGGGACGCCACGGGGCGCGTCCAAACAAGCCTCTCAACGCCTAGCGCCACGGACGGCCCCGTGGTCTTGGCGTTGAGAGGCTTGTTGGGACGCCACGGGGCGCGTCCAAACAAGCCTCTCAACGCCTAGCGCCACGGACGGCCCCGTGGTCTTGGCGTTGAGAGGCTTGTTGGGACGCCACGGGGCGCGTCCAAGGGGTCATGGGGCATGGTTGGAAAGCCGCCCATGACATTATAGACGTAGTGGGTCACATAATCCTCAGGGTCGGTCGTGCTATCGTATATTTTCAGGTAAGATGGTATTTTGAAAGTCTTCGGTATGGCATGCGGGCAACACTATCACTGTACTACTACTCGACGAATCGATCGACATCTCTCTTCAGTAGTAACTTTGGAGCGGCCGGTATTTTATCGACCCTTTCTTGGTACTCTCTCATTTGGTCCAGAAGTACCTTATTCTCATTTTCCATTTTCTCCATCCTTTTCAAAATGGTTGTGAGAGCGTCATCGCCTGCATTGTTAACAACATTGTGAGTGATACCTGTCGTCGCGGGTGGGGGGAGGCAAGTTGATCATGTTGCTCGTTCACTGGTGGTACAACATAGGTTCTCGCATTCGCTGCGTCTGCATTCTGAACGGGCTTATGGAGGATGCTGGTCAGTGTATTAGTCAGCCAGGCCTCAAGGAGTTTCTTTGTCGCTGGCGGTGTCTCCTCTCCCACGGATATGGAGACTGTCTTGCCAAGGGATTTTGTGATGCTGCAGTGGGGAGGGGGTGATCCACCTCGCCTAGGAGAGGCATGCATTGGGCGTTGTGTCTCCGTTCACTGCTTCAGAGCTTTCATGGATGACGTCCATGAGGTTGGTTGGGAGGTCACTCATTATTCTCATTCTTTCTTCTCTGTTACCTGCCATGTTAGATCTATGCATGCAAAGAGAGGAAGATTTTTCTTTTTGTCGTTATTTTTTACGTCAATAACTGATGTCGGTTGTAGATATAGAAGAAACTAAAAGACTTAGCTAGAAAATCTCCACAGACGACGCCAAATTGTTTGACAAAAATAATAATTTTCGGTTAAACTATTAAATTTATATAATAAGAGGTTAGATCTAGTTAATAATAATAACTCTGAATATTAAGCATAAAAATGTATAGTTGATGGGACAGATTCTGTATATGATTGGTGACAATAATGTAAAATATGCTTAAAGCAAGAACATTAAGGGAGATATAACTAACAATAAATGTCAATAAATGGCATTTAAGTAAATGAAGAGAATGATTCACCCAATAATGGATGAGTTGGACAAATATTTTGCCTGGCAATGATGAATGACAAATAGATCTAAGATAAGCATGAACAATCTTCGGATATGATAGAAAAGTGGGAATAATATGAACAAGATTCTTTGTAAAAAGGTAATCTTTGTGTTATTGCAAGAGAGAGAGAGTCTTCTTCTCAAAAGTGTTCTTGTAGAATAAATTTTACATGCCCCTATCATTGTCTATTCTTTCTATATATATGAGACATTTTTCCTAGGAAACTCTAATAGTACAAATGCAGGAGAATATTCCCTTTTAGTACCCTATCATGATAAATTAGCCGTTACAAATCTTATCATCAATATTCAATCTCGACCTCAACATTTATTGACATCGTGGCTGCGATCTCTATCGATATCTTGACCACGGCCCATGTCGGCACCTCGGCCATTGACCTTGCTGCATTTAGGGCGAGCTCGCCCGATAACTTTCTTTAATGCCATTTTACGCTAAATATTCTGAAGACAAATTTTGGCCTAAGGACAAAATAGAAATCAATTAACAACGGGATTAAAGAACATGCAAGCTGAAAGAATATAGTGACTTGACCGTGTGCTAAATAGTGTGTCTCCCGTATTAGTTAATTATTTCATGAAAATTCAAACTGAATTGTGAGAGGTTCAACTTTTCTTTCAACTCCACGAGAGAGATCGAAAATGGAATTGTTCAACTCTTCAAGCGGATGCTGCTGATTATTAAGTCTCTTTATTAAAGAAACACCATATTTGTCAAACATATGTCATCAATTTTCTCGTTTGGAAGCAAAGATACGATTCTTCAGCCCCGAAATGTTTGACTTTCTCGAAGTTTAGGTCTTCTTTCATGACTTGGTTTTTTGATTCTTTACATTTTTTATGAAGCAGCTAGACATATAATTTTTTTTTAATTTCCTCTACGAATTCTGTCGGCTATTTATTTATCAACCAAAACGAATCAGTGACCAAAAAAAAAACGAAATTTGTCAGCAACAATCTGGTTAAAACAACTCCCTCATTTTTCTTTTATAAAGAATGTCAATGTTCTATTTTTGGTATAACATGTTATATTCTTCCTGCGCTTCACACGAATGGCTAATTGACTAAGTTAAGGTGATATTTATAACCACGTATCCATTTCATATCAATAAATAATGTAAAATCAGTTTAGCAGTTGACCATTATTCAGTGCTAAAGTCTGGAAAAGTGGCTTAGCTCGCCGTTATTTAGATTAAGAAGTCAGTTGTTTCACTTTCAAACTTAAAGTCAAGGGGATTTATGATTATTGCTAAGTGATATTACTACCGTTTATCACATATGGCACAACTAAAAAGTAGCACGTGCTATAAGTCGTACTGGATGTCTTCCCTCCCTCTTTTGAATACACAAATGATACCAACAAGGGTATGGCAGAGCGATAAGTACTCAATACATTTTTTTATCAAGATTTCGGATTTGAGCCATACGTATGCAATTGAATTTGTTAAAGAGTGCTTTACTTACTAATATGGAACTTTCGACGCGAATATGAACACCCCAAGGCCGGGTGGAGTTTTTTTATTTTAAAACTAGATGAGGCACGCCCGTGCTGAGCACGGGCCCAACATCGCTAACTTTTTGCTCTGTTCGCTACAAATTTTTTATTTGGTAGATAAACTCGACGTCCTATTGTAAAGAGCATGATTTTATTGGAACAAATGGAAGTCGGAGGGTTTAATGAATCTATTATTTGTACGTCTTTCATTTTGATTCAGACAGCCACCAAACACAAACAAACTGTATTCAAAGCGTGTAGACCGAAGTTTCTCATTTTTGATACATCTACTTGTCTTTCCAGACTACATAAAAATTACAGGTTGAAACTGTATTACATACAGCTCTGATATGTTTTTAACTTTCTCGCCCATCTAAGCTAATAATAACTTCTTTTACAGTACCATGGGCAGGAACCACCATTTGAATTTGAATAATCTTGGAAACATGCACAAACAATGTACAAGCAATGGTACATGTACCAACTGCTCAATGCTGATCTATTTACATCACTGAATGATGAATTCAGCTTCCTCTAGGCACACATAGCATCTTAGGCATACATTTTCACCAACATGTTGGAGGTTTAGCTCAAGTAAACAATAAAAGAAGGAATTTATGCCAATTATGGTGCTAAATATAGTGCAACTTGGTAACTATTCTTTTATCAGACTAACCTAAAGCAATTAATGCATCCATTGCTAAGATTAAGAACAAAGAGATCAACAGAAAATGTTCCTACTAATAATAACGCAAATCAAGAAATAAATGGTAAGATAGATAAATAATTTTGTCTTCCTCAAAATTGCCAAGTATAATATCTAAAAAAAGATGGATCCAGATACACAAAATAGTGAAAAGTTCATTAATCTCAGAGTTTTTTTCTGAAATTGCCAATTTTTTGAAGCTGACACGGTCATGCTTAATTCAACATTGAACAAGCTTAAATAGCCCCTTAACTATGTAAGACTAATTAACTAACCATAAAAATAAGATAATAAAACATGTGAACATATTAAAACCAATTTGATTTTTTGTTTAGCTCTCTTCCCAAGGAATGTTTTATCAATACACTTTGTATTGCCTTGAAATTTGTTGTTATGTCAGAATGCTACTAGAATAGAAAAAGTGAAATGACCCCTAAAAAACTTTCAATGATATTAGAACATATTTTAACTTATTTATAAAATAGAATCGTTGGCTATAGTTGCTATATTCTCATAATAAGAAAGAAAATATCTGAAGTTCCCACAAGTCAAAAAGTTTAACACCATCTTGAGCTGCAATCTTATAGTATCTCCACACAAGCAAAACATATCACTTATAATTTGGATCACACAACCTGCTTTACGTTGCTAAAAGAATGATAATCAAAAGTTTCATTCATAGCAGAACACACATTG
Source organism: Nicotiana knightiana (assembly GCA_005239525.1). Lineage (NCBI taxonomy): Eukaryota > Viridiplantae > Streptophyta > Magnoliopsida > Solanales > Solanaceae > Nicotiana > Nicotiana knightiana. The sequence continues at coordinate 21,444 of ML414582.1, read as the reverse complement.
CTAAGAAATAATAATTTTCTTAAAAGGAAATAGCATTACACCTGCTTGACCATCAAACATTACAACATTAGCTTTGGAGTTTAAGCATAAAAAGGGGACAAAAAATAGAGAAAAGAAAAGAAAGTAAAACAGTAATAGTACTTCTATAACTCCAGAGGAGTGCCATGAGTAACTTATGAAGCTCTTGAAGCAAAACAAAAAAAATCTAACCTTACATCTCATATCTTGAATATAGCCCCTGAAGTCCGTGTTTCAAGGATCCATAAGGGTGAAAATCTGAAGATGTGCAGCAGTCGTTTCTGAAGCATCTCCAACCTGCATTAGAAGTTTGTACTTGACGTCTCCATAAATGTGAAAACTATTCGCAACTCCACAACATCGCGGAAAAAAAGTGTGAAGGGCTTATCTTTTATATCATAATATCTTTTAATAGAGTGTTGAATAAGAATAAGTATAAGGTTTTGCAAATACAAAGATACCTTTTTATTCAATATTGTAGATACCAGTTCGATTTAAACCTATCAATATCTTGCGGTTTGCTAAGAAGGACTGGACCTTAAGTTTGATTGATTTCGTATGAGAAGTCATCTCTATTTCAACTCCCTGTCTCAAACAACTAACTTAATAGTTTGAACTCCCCCGTATGTATAGGATCAAGTGGTTAGATTTGTGCAATCATTATAAATATTAGTTAAGTCAAAGAAATAGTCTTTTATTTTATTTTTAAAATTTTCCTATTGCTTTTGCGAGTAGAAAACCATATATGAAGATGCAACAACAAATTAAATATGAAGCAACTAATATTAACTAATTAAAATATCTATAAATCTATTTCTGTAAGGCAGTTTGCATTTTTACAAGTTAGGATAATGAACTCAGCACATGAACCATGTACAATCATAAATTTTGCATCAAGTGTCTCACAACTCTACTTCTCTTAGATCATTTGAAGTATAATAAGTTTTTTTCTTATAAGAGGAAAGAAATGCAAGACCCAAACAGTTCACAGGCAACTTGCTCTAGTTGATCTTGCCATTTTGCTTTAATTGGTCTTGCCAGCTCACTTTAATTTGTCTTGCCGGTCAAGTTCCTGACTGTTTTATCCAAGTACCACAATACACGTATGTTGATCCTGAATTAAGTATACACCACATTATTAAGCGATTGAAATTTTTATTTGCAAAATAGTCCAAGGCAGCATGATTGTTTGAAAGCTTTTAGCATTAGGTTTAGTCTTTTTAAGGTAATTGTTGCCCTTGGCTGTCGGGCCTCTCTTCTCCCCAAACATAGACCCGATCCTCTTCCCCTCTACCTCTTTTCATTCTTTATAAATTTTATTTATCCCTAAGACTGCTCACAACCACATACTCAACTTTAGCGATATAGAAGTCACACAAACTGGAGGACACAAATTGGAATTACCTTTTTTAGCATACACAGAAATAAGTAGTAAGTAGGGTGCCTTACGAAAAGTCCTATCTATCATAAAATTTCCTAACACAAATGAAATGGATTAGGTAAAAGACAAAGTAATCGAACCCTTAGGAGTAACTCGCGGCGCTTCAATATCTATTTATTTATTTAGCAAAATAAGAAATGTTTTGAGTAACATTCACCTATAGTAAAAAATTGATAATTTATAATAAATATACCATTATCTAATGCTTGGAGACATGAACCTTGAAGCAAAGAGGAAAACAATTATAAATTCTACAGTCTTTTAGCTAAGAAAATGTAGGAATTACAAGATGACCTTTTGTCACCCCTCTTTATGCTATTATAGGAAGGTATATCTTACATAAAGTAACCGAAACTTCGACATTTAACTGAAACTGTCTGTTTGCAGTTTGAAACTAATATTTACCAATATGACCGAAATGAGAATACAATTGAGATGAATTCACCATTTACACTTTACACCTTCTGATATCATTATATCAATAATCAATATCTAATAGTTTATCCACACAAGAAGCCAAATCTAAGATTATTGCTTTAGGATGATTCAACTCCAGTGAACTAAATTGTTTAACCAATTGTGCAAAATGATATATATTGGAATGATGAGCATATATGGTATCAAAACGTTTAAGAATATCTACTAAAGAAATACCGGTGAAACAAGATTGTATGAGACAATCTCTTTTGAATTCCTTTGTTAGTGAAATTTGAATGAAAAATGTCGCTTGATACAGTTGATATGGAGTTATTGAATTGCTCAAAAGATAAAGCAAACAAAATTGAAGCCATACCCCTTTGATTTATCAATAAAAGAACCTACAGGAAGTTAGCTTCACTGTCATAACCACAAATTAAAAAAAGACCCATGGTAAAATAACCAATTTATAACCAGGTACTCTCAACGAAATTGCGAAATGATTGGAATTCATATATAGAAAGCCACAGTTATAAAAATGATGATTGAATCTAAGATACCTGTGAATGTATCCTCTTTTTTGAGATATCTAGATCTTGAATTCACTAATTTGCATGGAGAATATTTTCCTCCTACCCAATTTGGAAACTCTCAGACAAAGATTATCAGGAAATGATCTCCCTGTTTCTTTCCCCAAGTTTAACTGGAGCAGTGCCACCTACTAACTGAGCTAGAAATACATATCCTTGAACTCCAATGATCTATAATAATAAAAGTAAACAACAGAGAGATAATCATTACCTCTGTAAAAGAAGACAACGAAGAAGAAAGCTAGATAGGGCCATGGGAGACGCTGAGCTTAGAATATTCTAGAGGAAGAATGTAAGCGAATTGGAGAGAGACGAAAATGCAAAATAGAGAATAAATGAGGTGGCTGTTCAATTCTACCATTGGTTTGAAATGTCAAAATTACCCTTGGTCGGCCAGACATGGCCCAGACATCGAAGAGTTAGGCCTAAAGTGGACTAACCGTTTTCATTTTGTTCAAGTCTAAAAGAGGCCAGGCCCAAAGCATCTGTCTTTAGATGCTGCCACCGAAAGCAATAACCGTGAAGTTGAAAACGAACTAGTGAACTATTGTACCCAAAAACAAAAAGAGGAATTTTGAGAAATGATAATTGCTTACTGACTATTAACTTTTTATAGCTATTATATATATAATTACTTTTTGTAGCTACTTTTCAGTTGTTATAATAATATATTCGAGACAGTAATAAAAATCGGCTAAAAAATAAGGCAGTCCAGCTGTCAGTCGCTGTATTCATATGTATCCATACCATGTATTCATGAATACAACGTAATAGTATGTCTCTCAAGTTGTTTAATAATGAAAAGTTGCTAATTTAACGGGATACACTTCTAATATAACTCACATAAATCATTTATAACACAAAACATTATCAATTCAATTAATGAGAAGATTACCAGACGCTAAACACAAAAAAAATAGAGCATTCTTCAGAGTTTCAGTTCCTCTTTTTTTCTGATACATTTCGGGTTTCTTTTTTCCTGATATTGTTCGAGGTTATGCTCGGAATTTATACAAGTATCTACAGAAATATTTTGAAATTCGATTTTCTGTATATGAATACATCATGTATTTATGCCGGATACAACCTGTAATAGTAACCTACTGCCTGCATATTTCCTAATAAATCTAGTGCTTGTATTCTGTTATATCTAACAGTTGTGTTCAATGTATTCAAGTTTATTTTTGTATTCACAATATTTTATTTATTCCTAATACATGGTATTACTGCTTTATTGAGTATATTTCATTGGTTATATTCATTGATTTTCTATTTGTATTGAGAGTATTTTACTGTATTTCACTTTATTACCGTTTTAAATACAGATGGATATAGTTAGGTTTAAAATACAGATGAATATAGTTTGATTGAATATATAACTAACTGATAAATAACATCAAAATGATAGAACTAAAAATGTATTTAAAACCGTTGTTGTAAGAACTCAAATACATATAAATACATCTAAATACAAAAGTCAAAAATCACTGTACAAAATAAAAGGCAGTGTATGACTTATCGAATACATATAAATATAAGAAGAGAAAACCAATGTAGAAACTAAAAATCAATGTAAGCGGACTCGAATGCATATAAATACATCTACAATTAGGGTCATTACGTATTTTTGTTCTCCTTTCGGCTTCAATAATTGCTGATAAACCTGCAAATATAGGTTCCTCTTGAGTGATTTGCAAATCGAAAGACGGCCCTTCGAAATTGAGTGCTTTAGTGGGTATTCTGCAGAAAATCTAACAATGGTGAATATTTATTTTAAAAAAAATGTTGAAGAGAAAAATAAGAAGCTTTATCCGGCCAAAAATCCAAAAAACTTTAGTAGTGAGTGGTGAAAATCTGTGTTGATGATTTACGACTTGCACAATTTCATAGTTCTTGACAGAAGCAAGAAATCATGAATCACGAAGGGAAAAAATTTGGTTTCACGCCTCCACAACCCGTGTAATTGGGAAAGAACAATTATGAAAAGGATGTTAAGAAAACTTGCAGGAAATCATGTAAAAGCTTACTGTTTTCATGGCTGAAGAGTAGTGATAACCTTGGAAATCGTGGAAAAGCTCACCGTCTGTCAGAGGAAACCAATTTTCTGGTTCATATAGAAAAGAACGAGAGAGAGAGAGAGAGAGGTCGTGGAGATGAGAGAGAAATAAGATACTATGCGTGATTTTGGGAGAGAATAAACTCAAAGAATGAGAGAGAAAAATATTAGACAGCGTATTTAATGGTTTAACAGAAGAAAGTGACCATAAATATATATTTTGCTATAAAAACTAAAAGGTAGATATAGAAAATAAAATTTTAAAAATATTTTATTTATAATAAATAGGGTATAAAGCTTTGCTATGAGAGATAAAATTACAAACACTAGTGGAGAAATTTCTAAGCCATCGAGACTATCCCACGGAGCTGATTTTCGAAATGCTATATATTTTTTAAGAAGAAACACATAATAGAAAGGCAAAATGTTATATATCCCATCTCTAACCTAGTGAAACTTGCAGACCTCATAGGTTGTAATATTTTTCTTACAGGGGGAACGAAATCAAAGAATATATAGATTAGTAGAGACCCTCTATGTAGTTGTCTATCTAGGGTGATCGATCTACATCTTTCCCCATAGCCCTGGGGCTGTGTCTCGATCTCCTGTGTGCGAAATATAAGGGACTAGTTCCTATAGAGATTCCCCTTGGTCTAATTCCACACCTTATGACGAAAGGGGAGTTNGCTGTTTGCCTTACTGTCCGACCACGGAGAAGGCTACCACATCAAGGTGACAGGATTCGAACCTATGGCCCTCTGTACCCAAAACAGATGCGCTGACCAGACTGCGCTACACCTCGTCTCACCACCCCGAAGCATATAGATCCACCCGATCGATGAACACTCAAACCGAACTCGCCCATCCTTTTGGACACAGGGATGCGAGAACCAATCCGAGTAATCAACCACTTTTTTTTTAATCTGACCAGTTTTCCACAGTGACAAGGACTTCGCGCGAAAGCATTGATTTCCGGTCTCATGGTGGCAAAGAAAAAGAAAGAGGAAGCGCTCTTCTCTTGTTGCACGGACCCCACAATAAAGAAAGATGGAAGACAAAAAGCTCAGTAGCAAGGCCGTCTCATAGTCACCACTTGTCTGTCGTTTCAAGCTTCCAAAACAAGCAGAAAAACACGTTGTCGGTTCAGCAGCTCGAAGTTCATCTCAATAAAATGTCAGGTCAATCACTTTTTTGATAAGCTAAGCCTAAGCGCCATATAAGTCAAAAGCTAGCCTGAGACCTAAATNTTAAGGGCTCAAAATGGTGGATTGGAAATGGAGCTAGCACTGATTTCTGGTTCCACCCCTGGCTCTCTGATATTCTTCTCATTGAAAGTACCCCCCTCTTATTGACCAGGTAAACTTCATACGAAAAGCTTTTGAAAGCTCTTGAAAATGTCTTGTAGTAGGAGGACCCAAAGCCCCTTCCTGAATAGGTAGGCACATAGTATCAAAAAATATCCAGTGAAGCTTTCTTTTGTCTTCATCACCGCCTCACCAAAAGTTAGCTAACATTTTTTCCAACTGGTCAAGAACTCCCTTTGAAACTGGAATCCCTGCAAGAAGGTGTATAGGCATCGAGAAAAGAACATGTTTGCAAAATAAGCCGCCCTCCACTGGATAACAATGCTTTCATCTCCTACCACTTTATTTTATACTCTATCCAGAAGATGAGAAATTTTTTTTTTTTAGATTTAAATAGAGGTAGTCCTAGATAAAAATATTAGGAATCAAAGCAAGGAAAGTAGCATTGATGGAACGGGGGATCGCACCTTCAGCGAAGAAATAAGGTGACCAGCTGGAAGTTTTTGAAATCCCAACAATATTTTCTATATAAAAAGAATCCGGAAAGCCATCAGGCTTTAAAGGATAGGGGAGACCTTTTTTTGGGTTAGTGCGCGCCGACATGCTCAAAATTACCTTTTGAACTTCTTCCATATTAGGAGGGCTCGTAAGCATCTTATTATCTTCCTCTGTGACTAGAGAGGGGATGGTCTCAAGGATCTCATCTTCAAGCACCGAACCTTGAGAAGAAAGTAATGTATGAAATAAATTGAGAGCTTCCTGCCATACAGAGACAAGTTCTGAATTTGGTTCAAGGTGCTTACTCTCTATCTTTCTTCGTAAAGCAGAAGTTTTTCAATTGAGTTATTTATAGATAATAATGAATCGGATCGATTCGACTGATATGATAGATGGAATGGGAGTTTGTGTTCTATTTAGTTAGGACCTTGAGATAAAAAAGGATATGTCAGTGACCTAGCACGACAAAGTACTCTCCGAGGGCATGGAATGTCTAATTTTTTGGTCAGAATATCCACAGTAATGTCTCTGTTAGATTCTCCGGTCGAAATAAGGGAAAGGTCAATTCAATTCTCGATGGAAACGGAATTTTGGGAATTCTCGAACTGTCCATATCCGTTTCATCCTTCGGAACCATATCACATCCTGGATCTGATGAAATAGGAATGAAAATGATTTTCCCCACACGAAGTTTGTGAATAAGTGATTGTCTGATAATGAGCAACGGGGTAGAGGAATTGGTCAACTCATCAGGCTCATGACCTGAAGATTGTAGGTTCGAATCCTGTCCCCGCCTAATCAGTGGAACATTATTCACCGGGATAGAAGGCCAGTCCCAACCCGTCTACAAAATAGGGCTAGTGGACCTGGAGAATGTGTGACGCTGGGTCGGGGTTTGGTGAACCAACTGGTCGCTCCTCTAGTTGAAGTATCGGGCCCCTTTTTCGTTGCCTAGGGTATTCCGAAAGTTTGGATTGAGAAAGCTCCGCCCAATAACGCTTAGCCATGTGTGTGTAGACCAAAATTACGCAACTCTTCACTTCAGTAATATGGATGATTTGAAGTTTTGAACCAGGGGCGAATCTATAAGCTAAATTGTGGGGACGTGAATCCATGATCTCTCCATCAAATTAGGAATTTTATGTATTTTATAGAATTGGCCTAATATTATGTACCGGCATCCATGAGCCACAAAAGTTGAATAATATACTTGGTTCAATATTTAATTGCTTACCCAAAGGACTAGGAATCAATTTGAACCTCAATTTTCTAGTCTGTCACTAAATGTTCACTTGACCCGGGCTGGGGTATATAGAGCGATTGGTGTAGATTCCCGAGAAGCTGGAACTTGGCACTTGGGCACAGTCAGCCATGCCTTGTTGACACTGAAAGCTCAGTTCTTTTTCTCGTTAAAGATCATGGCCATTTCCAGTAGTATGGCCACTAGTGCAGGAGCCTTGGCTGGTAAGCTGCAATTTGAATTTGAGGACAATTAATGGGTCGAGTCAAATATTCAAACTTTCTTTTTCCAATTATGGAAACGGTCTAGTTGGATGTGAAGATTCTTCATTTGGTCCCAACTCCCAACGGTCCCATATGAACGACTGTGACCTTATGAAAATTGGTAGCAATTCGCTCCCATTGGACCGGACTTTGTCCAAACTATACATTTGACTAGCCTAGGCATGGTGATGAAAATCTTGGTTCGGGGCGAGCCTACAAGCATTAAGCTCAACTGAATAAGGCCTAAACCTAGCTCAAGAGGTGCTCCAAGCGAAAGTTAACATGATGAATTGTCAAGAACGAACCAATTTGGATGCCACCTATAAGAATCATGAATCCCAACTGTTTACCCTCAAAATAGGATAACAACTCAATTTATACGAGGTTTTAAGTATACGTGATATAACTTGATACAAATTAAAAAAATATATTAATATTAAAATTAATTATAAGAGAATAAATACAAGCCACACAAATTGAACAACTTTTGCCTTCGAGTTCGATCACCCTCGAACCAAGAAATGCCTCAACTGATGTAAGAACAGAATAACAAAATTATAAGGGCTAGAAATAACAGTATATTACTTTGTGCTGCATATTACAACGTGTGTTACAAATGATTAGACCCACCTTTATATAGTAGGGGTATCCTACTCTTGATACAATTCTATACAAGGTAAAAAATCTCACGATTTGCTTATTAATCGGCTTCTCCTTGATACGTGCAGGAATTTCCGCCGTGATCTCCAACCGATCGCGGATATTTCGGCCTTCTGTTATTCGGCTCGGCAAATTTCCCTCGATCTTGTTTGGTCTCAATCTTGTTCGATTCCGGGGTCACTTGCTCAATAATATAACTTCGCACCTCGGTTCGATATAACCCGAGATCGAGCTTTAACCTATCATGTTCCAGTCTCGATTGGTCACACAATAGGCAAACCCGGTTTCGACCATATACAGATAGTCCCCTCATTTTTCGGAGAGAAGATGACGAGAAACAATATGTACTTCTGTACCCCGCTTCAATAGATCATGACGTAAGCGACAAACGGTTACTGAAACGTCTCGTCGATCCAGTTACCAAGGCATTAAATGCGTGTCAGCTGTTGGTCGTCCACTATGGGTTTTTAACCGTCATTAGCATACTATAAATATCCCAACTTTCATTCATTCAAACTTTATGTTCAAAGCTTCTTCTATTCTTGTTCTTCAAAAATCTCTTCACTCTCCAACCTTTGTACCCAGATTTCTTGAACCTTTTGCAAACCACTAAGCGTACCTTCTTAATTTCCTCTTCTTCATCTCTGCTCTAAAATGGGGAAAATTTCTAAGACTTTCTACAAAGGAAGGCTGCCTCTTCATCACGACCTGCTAGCGACGGGGCTGCGGCAGAACCACACCCTGAAGAGTTCGTTCATGCAGGGTGCCTGACCGATGCCGATTTCAAGGTAAAAAAAACTTCCTCTATATCATGTCAATGCGAGCCGGTCTCGAGATATATATGTTCGATCACTGATGATCTCCTCTCCAAGGTCAAAGAGGATTGCAACTGGGTTGATAAGCATTCACAGATGCCTTCGCCTGAGGAAGCAATTACTACCCACGTGGAGGGTTTTTTAAGTGTTTACATTTACCCCTTCACATTGGGTCCCTTAGACCTGGTCATTATCGCCTTCTACAAGAGGTACGAGGTGACCCTTGGTCAAATTCACTCCTCCGTCTGGAGGATAGTGATTCTTCTCCGTTTTTTTGTAAACAAAATCGAGGGGTGTCCCTTCACCCCCGATCATCTTATGCGCATGTACAGTCCCCGACTCTATCGAGGGGATTAATCAAACTTGTTCGTCGGGCAAGTAGGGCCCCTTTCTCAAGTATAGATGAGGATCAGGACGGAGGCTTGATGGGCTGATTCGTTCGAGTGAGGACCTCAGACTTGATCCCTGCCGAGGACATGCCATTTCCCGAGAAATGGAACATGAAGCGTAAGTATAACTTTACCTTAAAGATTTTATTTATTTTTTCTCCCCTTCCCTCCCTTCTCATAGGTGGTGCAGCTGTGGCTCGGATGACGGATGCAGTTTTCTCAACTCAAGGAGTGGGTCGAGGACCTTGTGTCACATAGACCATATTCCGAGCGCGCATGGCGCGAACTGTTGAAGGGTCGGTGATAGGCCCGTAATCATGGTATGCTCTATTTTCTGATTTAGTAATGTTTGATGTACTCCTTGCGCTGTCGAATTCTTATCAATTCTATTTTCTTTTGTAGGTCTCCCCAAAGATGTTGCTATGAGGCCTCCATCCGCTGATGAAGATGAACCTCTCAAGTCCCCTGCTCCGAGGCAGGGTGATGAAAAGAAAAGGAAAAAGGACTCGAGTCCTCAGAACTTGGAAAAGAAAAAACTAAAGAGGAGGTCGGCGCGCAAACCCAAGGGAAGCACTGATGCTCTACCCTCGGACTCAATCTACTGGCTAAGGGATGAGTGCGAAGAAGAAGAAGAAGAAGAAGAAGAAGAAGAAGAAGAATAAGAAGAAGAAGAAGATAAATCAAATAGGCCTCCGAACCAGTGGGTGCTGAAATTGAACCGTCTCGACGTGAGGAGGTCGATAAGAGAGCTTATCCCAAGCTCCCAAATCGGAAGGGGGTGAGGCCACTCCTTCCCAACCTAGGGGGTCGAGAGGGAGTCTGGGGCTGATACTCCTTGAGCAGAGGAAAGTGCTCCGAAAGATGCGCTTGGGGCGATTGACCTTACCAGGTCTCCTCTGTTCTCTGACTCTATGATTAATGCAACCGGTATGCTGGAAGGTCGTACTCATGAGGGGTTTCAGGGGGTGGCAGACATCAACAACTCTTAGATGGCTTAGAATCTACCGCCTCGGAGGACATCACCGGGTACAGAGACTTACCAGTGCCAAAGAAGGTACCATTGTCGGGAGCCAGTGGGTCTTCCTCGAGCCCAAAGTTAGTCGACCGATTCGCGGCCCCGAGTGTTGATCCTGACCAAAAGTGGTCAATAGTTTTCCCTATCCCAAAGGACGCCCGAGTTTTCTTTTCCCCCCTGGGGTCGCTATCTATATTCGGTGTTTGGTGACCGAAGAGGACCAGGCCGTGATGGACAAGGTGGAAACGCCCTGCCTATTCAATGAAGCTCACCAGGAGTTGAATCGGGTAAATTCAAGTGTCTTTTTTATTACGTATTTTAAACTTAAATTTGTAAATAATCATAATACCTTACTTTATACTTGCAGGCCTCAGTACTGCACCATGAGACTTTCCTCTGATACCGGGAGGAGTTTACCCAACACGAGGCCTAGGTTCGAGAGCTTACTGAGAAGAGGGGCACCTACAAGCTTCTTAGTGAGAAGCTTCAGGCTGAGTTAGAAGTGGCTCAGAAGGAGCATGCAGAGATGGCCGAGCAGATAAATTGAGTACTTCAAGATAGTGACGGAGAATTAGACATAGTGGCTAATGATCGATCCTGCAGGTCTGACTGAGGATTGAACAGATCGGGAAGCTCCAGGCGCTGGTATACACGATACAAGCTGAGGCCGAGGAGTGGAAGAAGAATATAGAACTTTTAGCCTCGGAAAAGGAAGCTGTCTAAGCACAACTGGCATCGGTCGAGGCCTAGCTCCGGGCTGCAAAAGAGAAATCCTTAGTACAGGCCATGAAGATCGAGGAGCTCCAATCTCAGTTGAACTCAGCTATTTTTGGTAAAGAGAATCTGGCCAAGGAACTCGAGGTGGCCAAATCAGAGGTGGTTATGGCCAAGACTAAGGCTGATGCTAAAGTGGCCCAGTACAAGGTTGACGTCGAGGCGATTTAGACGCAGGCTAAAAGTATGGTGGAGCATGCAAGGTGGAAAGCTCGAAGGGAAACCCTCGAGGGAGTCCATGCTCAAAACTTTGACATACTGGCTGAAATCGAGAATGCCAAAGTATGTGAAGCCACAGCCCAGAAGCTGGATTTTCTTGAGGAAGATTCCGAGAGCTTAAGAGAGTCTGACGGCGGGGAAGTTCTCGAGGATGAAGATGCTGCCTTCGATGAGGACCAGGCCACTTAGGCCTTTATATGTTTTTATTTTTTACTTTTTTGCATCTTTTTGAGGTTGTTTCAGCCGTTGTAGATTTTGTATTGGGCCATTCTGGCTGTTGTAAAAAGATTATTGGGTTAATATATATATATATACACACACACACACACACACACACATATATAGGCTTTCCTTCCCTTTCATCTTTCAAATTTTTCCTTTGCTTTATTACTTGTATTCACAAAGGCCGGAATGCCTTAGCATAAAATAACTTAGTTTATGTTCGAAAGTTCAAACAAACCTCGCCTTTACATTACTCAGATTATAGTTTGCCGCGGGTAGCCTTTAGAACCGGTAATGAAAATTTTCTTTTTGAAGGCCTGTCTTTTATTACGGTTCTCGGACGTCTACGAGCCAAGTTACTATGGCCGTAACCTTTTAGTTCGGGCATTGCCCAGCGGGCTTGCTTTACCGAGTTATCCAGGCTTGCCTAAGATAACAGTCCCCGAGTGCGTATAGCCGTGGCCTCTAAATTCAGGTTTTGCCTAATAGGTCTTATGCCCCTGATGTTTAATAACTCGATTTGTTCAAGTTTGTTTTCAGACGACAGTCCCCGAGTGAGGGAGTGATCATTCGAACTCCATTTATAAGTGGACCTTGAGCTTGTTACCTTTAGGAGATCGGAAGTACGAAATTCTTTAAGGGATGTAAAGAGGAAATTTTTAAAACATAATATGATTACAAGGAAAGTACTTCTCTTTATTCTTGGGCAAAACAGTTATACATGCGTACATGTTTTATGCCAAGGCTCGAGCAGTCTATGTGGGAACGGTTCGTTTGACCGTTTGGCCCTTACAACAAATCCTACCTATCGAGACCCTTCCATTACAAAGTAATTTCCTCGCTAATCGATATCCGAGGGTAATGCCCCCCCAGTATTCGAGGTTGATTGTGAAGGAACCACGAATACTGTAGACGCGATCTTCGACACCGATTCGTGATCGGCCTTTGATTCTAAGTTAGCATGATCCATTGTTGCCTCGTTAAAAACTTGCTAGAAAACCCATTTGGGTCAAAACTGGTCTAAGGAAAAAAGAGTGCAACGCGTGCTTTCAGACCTAAAACTTCGTGTTGCTTCTTGTCGATTACCTGAAAATATTAGTCCGAAATAAAAGAGAACGAATGGGGTCGTACCTTAGCACTAATATCGTTTTAGATGATTTACATTCCAATTACTAGGTAGTTGATCTCCATTCATCATTCCGAGCTTATAGGTGTCACGACCCAAACCGATGGGTCGCGATGGGTGCCTGAGTTCTACCTGTCAAACACCCTTAAGCATGTGTCTAAGATATAAACATGAATAAAATCTATCAATAACCTGCTGAATTACGATAGTAACATACGTGAGGGAAACCTATCCAAAAGACATATATACATAAACACGCAGAATACAGTAGGGCAAGCCGACAAGGCTTGTATAGACAATGCCACATAATATTCAACTATACATAACTGTCTACAGACCTCTATTAGAATATACAATTGTACAAGGAAGGGACTGGGCCCCGTCATACCCATATATATATATACAAACATATTGTACCAAGATCAAAAGCAGCTCCAACTATCTCCTTTGATGTAAATTCAATTCCTTTTTCTTGAATATATACTGAAGGCTCTTATGATCCGTATAGATATCAACATGAATGCCATACAAGTAGTGCCTCCACATTTTTAGTTCATGAATCACCGCGACTAACTCTAAATCATGGGTCGGGTAATTCTTCTCGTGCTTTCTTAGCTGTCTAGAAGCATAAGCTACAACTTTACCATGTTGCATCACTACACAACCCAATCCAACGCCTGAAGCATCATAATAGATAACACAACCATCGGTCCCTTCTGGGAGCGTTAGAATCGGTGCTGAAGTTAATCTATTCTTCAATGCCTAGAAACTCCGTTCCCAAGCATCAGTGCATTGAAACTTTGCTCCGTTCGGAGTCAACTTTGTCAAAGGTGCTGAAAGAAAAGAAAATACCTCTACAAATCTCCTGTAATAACCTGCCAAATCGAGAAAGCTACGAACCTCCGTCGGTGTCACGGGTCTAGGCCAAGTCTTCACTACCTCAATATTTTGTATATCAACCCGGATACCCTCACCCGAAATGATATGACCAAGGAAAGCTACAGAGTTCAACCAGTATTCACATTTAGAGAGATTGGCATACAACTTCTCTTTTTGTAGAACTCTGAGCACCGTACGCAAATGATATGCATGCTCAGTCCCTGAACGTGAGTAAACCAATATATCATCAATAAATACAATTACGAACATAACTAAAAAGGGCCTGAACACACGGTTTATCAAATCCATGAATACTGCTGGGGAATTAGTCAAAATGAATGACATAAAACGAAACTCAAAATGCCCATATCTGGTCCTAAATGCTGTCTTCGGAATATCTTTCTCCTTAACCCTTACCAGATGGTACTCGGACCTCAAATCTATCTCCGAGAAACACTTGGCACCTTGCAACTGATAAGATAAATCATCAATCCTTGGGAGTGGGTACTTATTCTTGATTGTCATTTTATTCAACTATATATAATCAATACACATCCGCAAGGAACCATCTTTCTTCCTCACAAATAACACAGGTGCTCCCCACAGTGATGTACTAGTGCCTAGGTGGTAAGGAGAGTACTAAAGTATTCTGAAGACATAAGTTATGAAAATGATAAGTGCATCAGTCAGCATTCGAGGGCGAATGTTCCAAAGGGGGGATGATGTTACACCCCATATTTTCGTACGTGAAAGTACGCCATAAGTAAATTGATGGAAGCTTATAAATGAGATATTACATCCCGTATTTTCGTATGTTAAAGTTTTGTCATAAGTTAATCGACGTAAGTTCGGGGATGAGATTATTTTGAGATTATAAGCATTATGCTATTTCAAATAAGTGATGAGTAAATTCGTGAATGTGAGAGGGTAAGAAAATCGAAGAAAATTAATTTCGTCAAAATTTGACATTTTGGGAAAAAATACGGTCTAAACTATAATATCCGGTATTTACGGACTTGTGCCATACAAGGTACCACATGGCCATAATAGTAGGGTACACAAAGTGTGTTAAAAGTGAGTAGTATTTTAAGTAATTTGAGATAATTCTTAATTAAGTGGATAATTGGGAAATTAATGATATTTGGGGGAAGATTAGCTAAATAATTATAACATTTTTATAAGCTTAATCCCCCCTCCCAAAAGTGGCAGCAAACCTTGCCAAATTAATGACTCTTAAACTCATTTGATAAGTTGTCACATTTAGAGGCTAAGTCATCACTTAGTGGGGCCCACACCCACTAAGGTATAAGACCTCTGATTCACAAAGAGAGATGGATTAGAATTAAGAGAGGTGGATTAGAATTCAACAAAGTAACGATCTTCAGCAAAAACTTCATACGAAATTATACCGTGTAATAACAACCGGATTTGTAATTCTAAGAGCACGGTACAATCTTTCTCAAGAACATCATATGGATTTTTCCCTACTCCGATCTTGCTGCCAAGTGTTTTGTCACGATTGTCGTGTAATATAGGGATTGTCAAGAGAACCGACTTAGGTATGTTAAGGCTATCCCTTGTTTCTTTTTGGCATGATCTATACAACATAAACGAAACGGGCAAATGCATAACTTCCATAAATGACTCTATTCATAGAAGTATTAGAGATGCCTAAGTTCTTGAATTCCCATATGTCTTATTATTATATCGTTTGTTCATGGGTATTAGAAAGTATGTAAGTTGATAAAGTTTGTTTCATGATGTTAATCAGAGGCACAATAGTCTTATGACGTTCCGAAAGATTTTATTAACGTACTTCTCATGCATTGCATTCATTTATACATTCACATTGACCCATGACCAGATGGCGTTATATACACGTATATATGTATATGGGATATGAGAAAGGTTACGACGTTATATACGCACCACCACCTGAACAACTGGTATACGTTGATGATGTTTCCCACAGTGGCTGAGATGATATGATGGGATGCCCTTAGAGGCTTGATGATGTTATGAACACATATACCCATGCATGGCATGACATTTATACGCATATGCATGACATTATAATTATTAAATGATTCACAGAGCTATTCAGACTTACATGTCGAGTCTTTTACTTCATGTTTCTCTCATGTCTATTATTCACTGATTTTCATTCCTTATATACTCGGTACATTATTTGTACTGACGTCCCTTTTGCCTAGGGATGCTACGTTTCATGCCCGCAGATCCCGATAGACAGGTCGAGAGTCCTCCAAGTAGGATATTAGCTCAGCGGAAGATGTTGGTGCGCTCCGTTTGCTCCGGAGTTGCTTGTTTGGTCAATATGATTTAGACGTGTATTGTTTGGTATGGCGGGGTCCTGTCCCAAACATTGTGATAAGTATGTACTCTTAGAGGCTTGTAGAAAAATGTCATGTATACGGATACTTGTTTATCATTGTCGGCCTATATTTTAAGTATATAATGGGTCACATTGGCCTTATAGGCCCTTATGTCACATGTATGAGTTTCTATATGAGGTTGGGTCGTTCTATGTTGGGTATTCCCTCATGTTTACTCTGGTTATATCATGACGCCCCTTTTGGCCCACTTACCTATGATGATGTAATAAGAAAGATACGTTACGTTGGTATTCGGTTGAGTAAGGTACCGGGTGCCCATCGTGGCCCATCAGTTAGGGTAGTGACAGTAAGGCACCGGGTGCCCATCGCGGCCCATCGGTTTGGGTCGTGACAATAGGATCCTTTCCTAGCGACTTCGAGAATCTGGTACGGTCCTTCCTAGTTCGGACCCAACTTCCCTTCGTTAGGATTCCAGTGTTTAGTGTGACGTTCCTTAGTACTAAGTCCCCGACATTGAAGTATCGAAGGCTGGCCCTTAGATTGTAATACCTCTCGATCCGTTACTTTTGAGCGGCCAATCGAACAAGGACATCTTCAGGCTTTTCATCCAACAACTCCATGCTCGTATTCATGGCCTCGTCATTTGATTCCCTTGTTGCATATCGAAATCTAATACTTGGCTCCCTGACTTCGACCGGTATTAGAGCTTCGACACCATACACCAATGAGAACGGAGTAGCCCGGTACTGGACTTCGTGGTCGTGCGATATGCCCAAAGAACTTTAGGCATGACGTCCGTCCATTTTCCTTTGGCGTCGGTCAATCTTTTCTTAAGGTTTTGGATTATGGGTTTGTTGGTTAATTTGGCTTGTCCGTTCCCGTTAGGGTGATAAGGTGCCGATAAGATTCTTTTGATCTTATGATCTTCGAGAAACTTGGTCACTTTGATGCCGATAAATTGTTTCCCGCTGTCATATACAATTTCGGGTGGCATCCCGAACTGACATATGATGTGGTACCAAATGAAGTCGATGACTTCCTTATCCCTGACCTTCTCGTACGCCTGGGCTTCAACCCACATAGAAAAATAGTTAGTCATAAATAAGATATATTGAGCCTTACCTGGTGCCCATGAAAGAAGGCCAACAATGTCCATTCCCCACTTCATGAATGGCCATGATGACAAGACGGAATGCAGCAGTTCCCTGGGTTGGTGGATCATCGGAGCATGTCTTTGGCATTTGTCACATTTTCGTACGAACTCCTTTGCATCTTTTTCAATATCGATCCAGTAATACCCGACTCTGATTACCCTCGAACCAATGATTCGGTGCCTGAATGGTTTCCGCAGGTGCCTTCGTGGACATCACTCAGAACGTACTTGGTATCTCTCGGTCCCAGACATATTTCTAGCGGGCCATCAAACATTCTTATGAACAAGGTTCCATCCTCGGACAAGCTAAATCTGGATGCCTTTGTGCGTAGGGCCATCAATTCTTTTGGATCTGAGGGTAATTTCCCGATCTTCAAATACTCTACGTATTTATTTTTCCAATCCCTAGTTAGGCTTATGGAGTTTGTTTTGGGGTGACCTTCTTCTATTACCGCTCATGAGTTGTACGACTGCCCCCAGGTTGAGCTCATCGTCCTTGACCGAAGAGCCTAAGTTTGCAAATGCATCATCTTCAGTATTTTGATCTCGAGGTACGTTCACTCTTTGAATCGATGTAATGTTACCTGCATAGTATCTAGGTACCTTTGCATCCATTCTTCTCATTCTTCGAGCGTTCTATTAACTTGATTTACCACTAGGAGGGAGTTACACTTAGTTTCGATCACCTCCGCCCCAAGCTTTTGGCCATTTTGAGACCTACAATCGTGGCCTCATATTCAGCCTCGTTGTTAGTCATTTTCACAGTTCTAATGGATTGTCTAACTATATTGCCCGTGAGTGGCTTCAGTACGATGCCAAGTCCAGACCCCTTTGCGTTCGATGCACCATCCGTAAAGAGGTCCAGATTCCCGAAGACGTCCCCGAGTTTACCAACAACTCTCTTTCAACCTCGGGTATTAGGGCCAGTGTGAAGTCAACCACGAAATCTGCCAAAATGTGAGACTTAATGGATGTTCGGGGTCGATATTCAATATCGTATCCGTGGATTTCTACGGCCCATTTGTACAATCGTCCGAGAGTTCGAGTTTATGCATTATAATTCACAATGGGTAACTCGTTACAACACATATAGGGTGGCATTGAAAGAACAATTTCAGTTTCCTAGAGGCGCTTAGCAAAGCGAGCACAAATTTTTTAGGCGGGGATATCTAGTTTCGGCCTCACCTAAGGTCCGACCAATATAATAAATCAGAAATTGCGTACCTTGTTCTTCCCGAACTAGGAGTCCACTTACCGCTATCTCCGATTCTGCCAAATACAAGTATAGTTGTTTGTCTGCCCTCGGTGTGTGAAGCAATGGCAGGCTCGATAAATATTGCTTAAGTTCTTCCAAGGCATGTTGGCATTCCGAGGTCCATGTGAAGTTGTTTTTTTCTTCAGCAACGAGAAAAATCTATGTTTCTTATCGGAGGACCTCGAGATGAATCGTCCCAGGGCGACAATGTGCCTGGTTAGCCTTTGCACAACCTTCACGTTGTCCACTACCGTGATATCCTCGGTATCTTTGATCTTTTCGTGATTGATCTCGATTCCTTGGTTGGATACCATGAACCCGAGAAATTTACCTGATCCGACTCCGAACGCGCATTTTTCCAGTAAATGCTTTAAATGGTCCTCTACTCACAGGGACTTAACTAACATATCGTCAATGTAAACTTTTATAGATTGCCCTACTTGTTCTTCGAACATCCAGTTTACTAGGTGTTGGTAAGTGGCACCAACATTTTTTTAATCCAAATGGCAATACGTTATGGCAGTATGTGCCATACTTAGTGATGGAGAAGGTCTTTTCTTGATCATCCGGGTTCATTCGTATTTGGTTGTACCCAGAGTAGGCATCGAGAAAATTGAGGATCTCGTGGCCGGCCGTGGCATCTATCATGCGATCGATATTGGGCAAAGGGAAAGAGTCCTTGGGGTATGCATTATTTAAATCCTTTTAATCCACACACATTTCTCAGTTTATTCCCTTTTTTAGGGACTACTACTATGTTTTCTAGCCATTCCAGGTATTTGACTTCCCGAATGGACCCTATTTTAAGGAGTTTAGTGACCTCGTCCTTGATGAAAGAATGCTTGATCTTGGACTAGGGTCTCCTTTTCTGCTTGACCGGATGGAATTTGGGGTCCAGACTCAGTTTATGAGTGGTGATCTCCGGTGGGATCCCTGTCATGTACAGATGGGACCAAGCAAAATAATCCATGTTAGCTATAAGAAATTGAATGTGTTTTTTCCTGAGCTCGGACATATGTTCAATCAATATTACTTGCTCCAAGTATACCTTTCGATCAGGTAGATGTCTAATCAATATGAATTTCTCCAGCTCTTCGACCATTGATTTGGTAGCGTCAGAATCATCGGGGACTATGAAGGATCGAGGAACTCCGTAATCATCGTCTTCGTCAGTCCCCAGCTTGTCCAGTTGGGTAGAGGACAACATTGGTGATTGCTTGTTGTATTCTTGTTTTGCTTTCAAATCTGGCTCCTTTGTCGATGAGTGATCACACTCAACTATGTCTATTAAAAGACTAAGCGGGCGTTGCAAATATAATCCGGGTATTTTTCTTAGAGTCGAATCCCACAGGGAATTAACGTATCAAATGTCGTCTTTAGATTACTAGATTCTCAATAGTCAAATTTCTCAAACGTAGTGTATATCACTTTATGTTGTTTCTACTACTACAGCTGAACAGAAATAATAAACTTAAGATTAACTAACAATAAGATGTAAATAATTGGATTAAAGGTCTAAATTTATGGTTTCCCCCATTGATGAAATTCCTTCTTGTATATTTCCTATAGTTTTGACTTAGTTGTCTCTATCAATCATGAACACTCCAGCTATCATAAATCTCTCTCAAGTAATTATGATAATCTACTAGACGCACTCTCTCAAGTTACGCTAGCTAAATTGCATTACAGTTCACTTCAGATTGCACCCGAGGTATCATTATCTCTAATCCAACCTCTAAACCCTCGGTTATGGATCTCGCCTATACTCCGGGAGTGATGTTGTTCAAACAACTACCTAAATATGCACTCACTCTCAAGTAGATCCATAACGTTTGAGAAAGTTGACTATTGAGAATCTAGTAATCTAAAGACGACATTTGATACGTTAATTCCCTGTGGGATTCGACTCTGGGCAAAATACTCAGATTATAATTGCAACGTCCGCTTAGTCTTTTAATAGACATAGTTGAGCGTGATCAAATTTTAGCGTTGTTGCCGGGGAGTTAACGGTATTATCAAGTGTAGTGGAAGGAAAATTCTTAAGTATAGTCGATTTTCTTTGATTTCATACATATATTGAATTTCTAACGTTTGCTACATATTGCTAGGTTTCAAGTTTGATTTTTTTTTGTATTTGATTTTTATTTTCTTTAATTTAGTTGTATTTGTTAATTTGAAAAACATGGCATCGTGGAATTATGAGAGTTTGGGTGTTGGTGATTCTACTTTTGATCCTCGTTATGCATATTATGGAGGAAATCACCCAGGGCAAAATTATCAAAATATTCTCGAGAGCGAGTTATGTGCACCAACTCAATGTTATATGTGGAATGTGTGTGATATGTGTGGTGGTCAAGATGGTCATTTTCATGGTTGTGCTTATATTTCTTATCTTCCCCAAACCCCTTACTTTGATGGTTCTTCTTTTTCTTGTGAAGTTAATAGGGACAAAGAACCTAGGTATGAGGAATTGAAAGAGATCGAGGATATTCTAAAGTGACTTAAGGAACAATATGATGAGATACAACTGCGGGTACAAAGGCAAGAGGCAAATATTCACAACTTGGAGGCTCAAACGAATAAAGTAAATGAACCCTGTAAAGCGCAACAAGTTGACATTGTGGATAGTAGCCAATATGAGTATGAATTGGCTGCAGAAATTGCCATTATACTGGAGGACTTAAAAAAATGCAAGGATGAGCTAGAGGAGAAGGCCAGAGTAGAACACCAACAATCAATCGAACTAGATTTTGAGG
>ML414581.1:4335-88851 GCA_005239525.1 Nicotiana knightiana | reverse complement strand
CCGTCTCTCTCTCTCTCTCTTCTTTCTAAAAAACCCTAGCTGCCTAGGATTCCCACCTTGCTCCGCCTACAGGAAATCGCCTACCGGTGGCGGACGACCTCCAATCAACCCCAACTTCACCAGACAATCCTCACCTCCCCCTTAATCCCATCCCACAACCATTTTGCCCAAAAACTCGCCCAAAATCGACCAATCTTAGATCTAGAAATCCAGAAACCCTAACTTCCCCCACCGGGCGATTCAAAGATAATCAATGGATCAAACCTTCGGGGGTCAATTGCTCTTGACTAGAGCAATCGATTCACGAGGGTTTGAGTCATTTTCAAACCCTGCCGGAGTCCGGCCAAGGTCCGGCGATCTCCCATTGTTTCCGGCCAAACCCTTTAACGGGTATTCTTCTTCCTTATTTACTGTTTTTACATGTTACTAAAACCTAAAATTCTTGCTAATCACCATTTTTTAGATTATTTCAGTTTAGCTAGCTTCTTTTCTTTCTTTTTGCTATCTGTTTTCTTCTTTGCTAGCTATTATTGTCCAGTCCCTGAGTGATTCTGCGACTAAGAAAATCATGAACAAATTAATGGCCTAACTGTTGTTTTCATTGTCCCTTTTTGGCTGACTGTTTCTTTTCCCTTTTGTCTTTTCTATTTTAGTTTTATTCTGTTTAGTTATGTGATTAATTCAAAACCTGGATGGATTTCAATGCATAGTAGCTAACTTAGGATTTTATTCACTATATCAGTGCGTATCTATGTCCTATCATCACCTCACGTCGGGTTAATTGACCTTGTGTATTGTTAGTTCAATCATAAATGTTTGGATTAATCGAACCATGTTTAGATATTTGAATGACATAACTTAGGTCTTGATGTATTTGTTCTTGATCAGATCCTCTTGAATATCCTGGTTGATTGACTGATTTCTTATGTGTTCGCTTAGGGGTCTTAACTCGTTAGGTCAATTAGTCCAGTTTAATATGAATATAAGATGACTAGGACTCTTTGGTATTTAGTCTCATAACCTCTTATTTTATTAATAAAATCTGATCCTAACAAGTCAATTACCCCTGTGAGTCCCGAGCTTTGGTCATTGATTAAGCACGCTATCAAGACTAGGATATTTAACCGCATAATTAGAAACCAACTCTAAGAACCTAATTTACTAATTAAGCTAATTATCTAACCTAACTCTCAAAAAAGAGACTAGACTCCTAATTTCATTAAGGGTTAAGTATAATTTACTAAGTTAGAATTAACCAACACCTAGTTAACCTCATTCTCAAAACAGGTCCAAAATCAGTAGGGATCAAGCACCCTAATTAATTAGGTCTAACAACTTAATTATTTCTTTTAATTGATCTAAGACAACTAGTTAGGTTCAATTGGTCATTTGAGTTAACTAAGTTTAAGAATAATTGATTCACTTAGTCTCACATTTAAATAGTTCCAACTTCTTCAATTTAGAAATTAACTTTGGTAACCTCTTAAGTAATTAACTAAGAAAAAAAATTTGTTTAACAGAATTAGTTTGAGATTAATTGACGAGAACAGATCATTTAACCTAAGTTAAGAGAACTGAGTTGACTGACCTCCATTGAGTTTAATTAAACTGATAATTAAATGACTTAAACATAGATAGTTAGTATGAAAGCTAACTCTAGGCTTTTAATCAATTAACCTTTAATTAATTAACTCAACCTCAGTTAAGAAAAACTAGTTGTCATCTAAAGGGCCTAACTAGTGTTAGTTAACTAGAGTTAAATAATAACCCAAAATGCGCTTAACCTTGATTACCCAATGGTAAATTCAGGGACTCTAAGGGGTACAATAGGTAATGTAGACTTAGGAAATAAGAATTTTAAGGGTAAAAGGGTCTTTTAATAGGTAAGAATGTTCTAGAATAGGGGCAGTTGTCCCAAAGATAGGGTTGACAGCTGCCCTATGTACTATTTTGGTACTATTTTTCAGTATTGGATAGGGAATATTCAAAGAATATCCCATTCCCAAATATCCTATAAGTAGACCCTCTTTTTAGAGATGGAGGGGTTAGAATTTTTACATTTTTTGAGCTGCTGGGATGCAGAATCCTTCCCATTTTAGGAAATACTGTCTTTACTTAAAAGGTTTTGAAAAGAAGAGTCCTATTAGAAAAAAAATCTGATTCCCTTTTAGAAAACAAGTTCATAAGTAGATGGTCTAGTTCAGTTGCTATCCTCCCTTTTGCTGAATTTTGGTTTTCTGGAAGTTCTTTCTACAAACATCCACACTCAAGATTTCTGGGTTATTCTTGCTGGACTAGTTGGTTTTCTTTGGGTTTTTTCTGTTTGCTGTTTGCTGATCTCTCTTCCTTCTTGTTGTTCATACTTGACCTTTATTCGGTCTCTTTGTTTGTTTCTCTCTTAAAAGGTATGTATTTAACTCATCTTTTCTTAATGAAATTTCTTGAATTGGAATCTTTTTCTTCTCCCTGCTTAAATTAGTTTGTCATTGATGAAATGAGATTATCTCTTTTGCTTTATGTACATGTGACTGTATAGATGTTTATTAGCATATTAATGAACCTGTTGAACGTGATGAATACTGTTTGTTTTGTTGCTATCTGCTTGCTGAAATATTCTGTTATTTCAGGACAAATGTATATAAATATGGTAAATACTCATAGTTCTATATGAAAAAATAAGGCTGCACTGAGGTGTAGAATCTGACATTCTCTATGGTCAGGCTCTATCTATAAGTGTGCAGAAAAATATGCTTTTCAATTGAGTCTCTTTGGTCAATAAAGAGATTCAACAAGTAAATCTCTAGATAGGTTAGTATCAGCACTAGGATAGATAAATCTGACCTTCCAATGGTCAAATTCACCCCATAATAGTGCACAAAACAGTAGTGTAGATGGCTGAAATTCACCCTATAAAGGGTATACATCATGTAGTCAAAAGGGCTATAGAGTAAAGAATCTGAACCCTTATATGGTCTGATTCAGTCTCTAAAAATCCAAGAATAGTCAAAGTGTCCAAATGAATACTGTTTGAAGTACTGGTATGGTTGTTAAAAATGGCAAACAAGATTGGATCTGTAAGTTTGAATCAGACTCTCCTTTATAGTCAGATTCAATATAAGAAAAATGCATAAAACATGTGGCTTTTCCTTCTGCTGAATATGTAATTACTGGTTAAAAATCTGACTGTTCATCTATGTATGATTATAACTGTAGAATTATCTCTCAATAGGCTTCTGGGATTAATTCCATATCCATAAAGTCATAGTAGAGTCATTAGATAGCATTAAAGGGTAGTGAATCTGACCCCCTTAATGATCAGATGCACCCCATAAGATGTTTATATATATGTTGGTTTGGACGACTTATATCTTATATCACTAAGGGGGGCAGCATGTAAAGGGTTGAATCTGATCCCTGTAATGATCAGATTCAGCCTCTTACAACGCACATGAGTTCTGTATGGTCCAGTTGGGACTAAAAGCCGAAGAATACAGATCCTAAAGTGTGAAATTTGTTGGCTTGAACAGGGGCAGTAGCTAACCTTGTTTCTTATTATTTTTCTTCTTATTATTAGAACTTATGTATTTAATTTAAGAACAATGTAATAGCGTAATTACAGCCTTTTGTATATGCTTTATTTGTAATATAAGATTGGACATTATATTTATTTATATTAGCAGTCCTTTCTTTCAGTATGTATGTTTTCCTATAATTTTAAAAAAATATGTATAATTAGCTCCGGATTTGTTTTAAGTACACTGGACTCAAACATGACTATTCTGGATAGTTTAAGACGGACCAAACTATTGATAATGGCCCATCAAGTCTGAGCATAATCCAGAGGGCCTGGAAAACGCGAAGAGCCCTTAGCCTCAAGGTTGTTTATTCTCAGATTTAAGTACAAAGTTTCAGGCATTAATATTTTAAGCACTCAGATTTGACGGAAAAATCCAAAGGCACCCTTTCTAAATCTTTTCTTACAATTTAGCGTTCAAATCAACCTGTCTAAATGACCCCCGTAAATACCTATTGAAGTTCTGGAAACGACTACTTTTAGATCAAAGGAATTTTGAAGTATATATAAATATGAATTTGCTATTCAAAGTAATCTCTCATCAGATTTATCTCGTGTTCTTAAGAGTCCAAATTTACAGCAATATGTAGAACTCAAGGTGTATATCAAAAAGTACGAGTTTAGGTCATTTGAAGTTGATAAAACTATTTCAGTCAAGGTGCTATGTGTTCATTTGACTGTTTTAAATAAGTGATTTGCAAATTAGTATTTTGACTTTCCCTATATGATGGTACGATTCTCTTTGTAGTTGTATAGCTTTTACCCTTATTGAATTAGTCACAATTAGTTTTGGCCGGAGAGTTAAACGATAAATTGGGCTAAAAAGTGTCCATAGCCCAAAACATGTTGTCTTTAGACTAGTGAATATCATTTTAGGTAATCCTTAGGTAGAAAGCATACCTTTACTTTGAAACTTAACAAAAATTGATCATTACCTCAAAATTACAATAAACTACACTCGGGAGTGGCAACTCATGCCCCCGACCCTCAATTCTATACTGAAAATGCACATAGCAATCACGGGTGCATTTCATGTGACGTTTTTGCTATGTGTTCAAAAACAACAAGTGTACGTCATCGTAACTTGTCCAAGATAAATCCATAAACGTCCTAATCGATCTTAAAACTAAAACGCTTTTTCATGAAACATAGAAAACTCAAACATCACCACAAATGGGCGTTATAAAACCGTCACGACCATAGTCTTGACTACGTAAATCTACACACGGGTGCGAAAACTCATGTCCCCGTCTTCAACTTCAAATTATAATAAAAATCACATGTTATAATTTCAGGTGCATTTCATGTGGCGTAGTTATAATATGTCCCCAAAAAAACAAATAAGTGCACGACATCGTGACTTGTTTCAAAATAATCCATAAACATTAAAAGCGGTTTAAAAATTTAAAAGTGCTAAATGCACAACAGGCAAAATATGTAAATAATCAGACAATTTAGGCCAAATAATAATAGTTAAGCGACAGTGCTAGAACCACGAAACTTGGGAATGCCTAACACCTTCTCCCGGGTTAATAGAATTCCTTACTCGGATTTCTGGTCGCAGACATTTTAAACAGAGTCAAAATTTCCTCGGTTTGGGATTTCAATAAATAAATGGTGTCTCGGAACACCGTAAAAAATCCGGGTGGCGACTCTGAAACCAATAAATAATCCCAAAATCGAATAGTGTCACTTTAATTGAAAAAAACTCCCTTATTACCCCTTCATTAATCCGGGGGTAGTGAAAAAAGAGGTGTGACACCTATATTATGTTTATTTCTTTCATTCACATAAATTTGTAGTAATTTCCCTTAATTAGTACTTTCGATTCTTTGAATCCCTAATTTCCTGTGTCAATATCCTTTCTGATTTCCAACCCTAAAATTGTTTTTTTTTTGCCTTATTATGTGATTAATTATACCGTTAATTGATTCTTATGTTATTTCCTTAACTAGAACCTTATGAAACTAGACCTAATTACTTACTTTGTACCTACTATGCTTGAACTATTTCCTTAGTTGTTATATCCCAACTATATATAATCTCTTTTCTTATTTGTTACCTGTGTTTTACCGTTTGAAATAACTCCCTTAATTGAAGGAGTACTTGCACTGATTTTTTATTCTAATTGATTCTGAGTTATTCAATCACTGAACTATTTGAATCTTACCTTATTTACCTAGCTTTCAAACTGCTATATATATGCTCTTTTCTTCTCTCATTAGAGACACGAATTGACTGGTTCAAAAACTTTCTCTCACACTTAAAAAATTTCTGCTATTTCTTGCTACTTGCTGCTTCAATTGAATTAGCCAACTGCAAGCCAAGGCTAATCACTCTACTGCCCTATACTTAGTATCTTCTCTCTTTAACTGGTATGTTCTGATTTAAATCCAAGTTCCAAACTCAATGTGTTTACTTACTGCTTTAGTTTACTATCATCAGTCTACTTCTGTCTATTGTTTAGCTTTTCAACATGTAATTAACCTGTTTACATTACTGCTTCATTCAGCATATTAGTTATGTCCTAATTCAACTTAGGATCAGCATGTTTATGAACTTGTTTAATCCCTTTATAGCATGTCCCAGCCTGACTCTGCTCTATTTACGTTTATCTGGTTTCTAGTATAAATCTTTCTTTGCAAAGCAATTTTGACCTTAAGTTGTCCTATTCTATGTTCAACTATGTCCTCAGATGTTTGTTCTGGAATTCATACTGTGTTGGTATCATTAGCTATCCCCTAATCCCATAAACCCCTAAAAAACCTCTATGTTTCTGCCTGTTATGTGTTAACTGTACATGCCCTATGTGTCCCAAGTTCCCAACTTCCCTGTGTGAAAGTCTGTTGTTGAGCAATGTGGAATCTCATTGCTCTATGGTTGATATGTTGTTTGTTTGGTTGACACTGTTCTTGTTTAACTATTTTACTGTTAATCAACTCCTTTATTTTCACAAAAACTTCTTCACTCAACTGAGTTCTTTTGCAATATTTTTTTCATATCAAAACCTTTTCAAAACTATGTCGAGCAATCTCACTCTACTCTTAGGTCCTTAGGTTCTGCCCCTCCAGTATGTGACTTCCTTGGGATTCCTCTGAGATCCCTCTGAACTCTGATGCACTGGGGCTGGCTCTTCCACACTGCACTTACTCAGTTCTGGTTATGAAATCTAGGTGTGAGCACTGCCTGGGATCCTTGAGGTCCTTAGGGAACTCTGACACACTCGGACATGAGAAAGGCTATGAAACTCTAACAGTTGAGGTTATGAACATCTGGTACCCTCAGGGTACATTTGGGCCTGCTTCAGGCTCCCTATAGTTTAACTTCTTCTTTTCTATCTATTTATGTAATTCATTTAGCTATTGGTTTGTAATAATTATTGTAAATAGATATTGGGGATGGCTAGTGAAATGGGGAGGGTAGCTGTATAGTTCTGTTAATATCATCATGTAGAAAGCATGTTTTAAGCTGACATTATTTCTATCTGCATTAGAATCCATGTTTTAGGACCAACATATTCATTCAAATCATGCCAAGCATGCACTAGATATCATGTTCCTAGGATTTCATGTCTACTGTTTCAGCATCTCATCCATGCTTTATGTTTATCACTTAGAAATCCTACTCCTAGGACAATAAACAACATTAACATAAAAGTTGTTACTCTTGTGCATTCAAAAAATCATGTTTCAATCATTTTGTAACTCTTTTGTGCATTTAGAAATCATGCCTTAGGAATTCTGTTAATTTAAGGATCATTGACATAAAACTATCCTTTTTGTGAATTTAGAAATCATGTATTAGGCACTCTGTTTGCATTTGCTTAACCACGCCTAGTTTTAACTATTGATTCATAAAAAAGTAAAAAACAATCTCACATATGATTATCCTGTTTTAGATAAAACTGGCAACAATCCCTGCATTTTCGTAACATCTAGAAATAACATGCTTTTAGGCAAAAACAACTTCTGAACTGTCTAAAGGTTAACAAGCTTAAAAATCAGTAGGCAAACTGATTAGGCCCCTGCTTCTGAGTTCATAAAAATAAAGTTGCTTATTTCTGTGCATTGACATTCACTTAGATATCCTGTCTTAGGATCCTGTCTAATGAAACTGCCTCTTGTTTGTGTTTGAGACGTGGTGATTATGTGCATTACTTGTGGAGGTAAATCTAGGCCTCATAACTGCTTCCTTCATTTATTTGATCAGTCATATTTGTTCTTATCTGTCACTTAGAATTTTATCCTTTTAAAACCTTAGGGGTCTGTCTAGAACTACCTATACTTAGAGGTCCTAAATTCCTCCAGGACCCTTAAGAAGGGACGGGTAACAGCACGCATAGAGATCGCTAACTAAATTCGCTTAATAACCGCTAAGAGGTGGGGTAAAGGGTAGATATGGATATGATGATCAGTGCTCTAATGCCACGTGTAGCCCCTCACTGAGGAGTGATTACCGAGAATTGCATTGATGTGATCCTATAGGATAAACAGCTTAGGACTCCCCTATTCCCTACATATGTATGCTTAGGCTGCAAATCTTTTCAAAACCATTACTTGTTTCCATGTGTATACTTTTCCCAAAAGGAAATGAGTTGTCCCAATAATGTCAAATACCTTCACTAATCCGAAAGGAGAGGAAAAAGGGGGCGCGACAGCATGGCGAACTCTGCTGGGGATTTCTAGGCTTTTACCATTTCAAACTGCTTTGTGAATTTGTCTTTATTTTGCTAAAACCTGCACCCTTTCCCTTTCCCTTTATGTGCGATTAATTGTTTACTTTCCCAAGTATTTATTCTTTTAAATGAAACTGGCATGTTTCTTTTTTGTTTTCCTTTGTAAATGCTTTTCAATCATAACTATTGTATTTACCGCTTTCATAACGTGCAAATACATGACAACATGCTTTTATTGCTTATTTATTGTTGCATAATCATGCTCAACATCATATTCCACTCGTGCCTAAACAAATCCTATAGCAACACTTGATGAGTGGTTGCGCTCTTCCTATTTTATATTACCCCCTAAATTCGGAAAGGCTTATTTGCGGTAAAACTAGTCGATCAGTGGTGCAGTCGACAGTTCCGTGCCTTTCCCCCTCAAGTTGTCCGCTTGAGGGTACCAGTCTAAAACCCCATAGAAACCTTACTCTTGTTATATTGTACATGCATCATGGTCAAACCTAGCCGGGTTAATATGTTGTCCACATAATAACCTTTAGGAAAAGCCTTGTCCAAAATTCCATTGGGGTTTCCATAATCCCAACGGACACGATCACGATCTGTGCATTAATTTGGAGGAATAAATGTCAATATGCTAATCATTGATGCATAAGTAGTTGAATCTGGAGGGGGAAAGGGTCTAACCTTATATATTTTGCATAAAATGAGGCACAAAGTCCCCAGGTTCGGCATGGTCCAAAGAATACCACCATTGTTTCTGGATTGTTGGGAAGACCTTTCGCCAAGTGACAAAGACAATGTGAAGAGGGTCCTCGGAAACTTACCCTCTTTACTGGATATTCAACTGAACAATATGTTGATTGAAGCAGCCATTATGTTCTAGGACAAAGAAAGGTCTGTGTTCCGTTTTGGAAACATAGAAATGACCCCCCTCTTGGAGGAGATAGGGGTCTTCGCGGGATTACCTTGGGACAGTTCAGGTTTGTTGGTGCCTGAAAAACGTGCCGCTAGGGGGTTCCTGAAAATGATGGGTTTGAAAAAAGAATGATGATTTAGAGTGCCTAAGAGAGTCCTACATACCTTTTGACTATATTTATGAACAATATGACCATATCAAATTCTATTGTATCTTCCACGATGAATTCTCTATTACTTCCTTGGGTCATATTCACCGCAGGGTTTTTGTGTTCGCCGTTTGATTCCTGGGTATGATAGTATTTCCGAGAAAAGGAGATATGATTCACACTAGACTGGCTATGGTAGCCAAAACCTTAATGGAGGGGATCGAGGGGCAAACATATACCATTATCCCTATGATCATAGCAGACATATACCGAGCCTAAGACCGCTGCCAGAAGGGGTTCAAACACTTTGAAGGTTGTAATCTGCTACTACAGGTTTAGTTATTGGAGCATCTCCAAAGGTGTCAATATCATCAAGAGTTTCCACTAAGGGCATGGAATGATCATATAGCCTTCCAGCACCCTAAGAGTATGACCTACATCCCAGACAGGTTTGCTCGACCGGAAAATGCTACAGAATGGGCGCAGTTTTTTGAAAATTTGACCGAGGACCAGGTTCAATGGATGTTCGAATGATTCCCTACCAATGAGTTCATCATCAAATCGAGGGACGCTCTACACTTGGTGTTGATCGGTTTAAGGGGCACATACCCTTATGTTCCCATTAGGGTTATGAGACAGGCAGGTAGGAAGCAAGTCATACCGTGAGTTTCTAAAATGAGTCATTACAGGAAGATTTTCAGGAGGACGACATCTCGTAAAAATGTGAAGCTCAGCATATGTGGCATCTAAAGGTTATTATAGAAAAGGACACCATCGAGCCAGACAGGTACCACGCAGGGCATGTACGCTTTTACCTATCATGGTTGGAAGAAAGCATAGCAGGGATAGTTGAGCCGGGAATCGGTGGGGGGAAACAGGGTCATAGACGAAGTTGCTGAGGCCCAAGTGAAATACAATAAACTGCACAAAAGGGTTCGTGAGTCCGAGGCCGAGCATCTTGAGCAACACAAGACTGATATGGAACTGATCAATGAGTGGAAGGAAAAGGCTATCAATCCAATGAAAGGTTGGAATATTTGGAGCAGGGTCTGATGGAATTAGAGGCGAAGATAAGGAAAAGAGTCGCGGACTGCCAGAATGCTGAGGGAAGCGAAGGAGGGAATCTAGCAAGAGTATACCTGCTGTTGGGCATGCACGACCTAGGGAACCTGATCGACAGAGCCAAGAAGATCAAGCCTGGGGAAGGTCCTTCTGGGACCAAGTAGATTAGATTTACCTGTTTTTTCAAATGTAATAAGGTCAAGTGCCATTAGTGACTTATCTTATTCAGTGTCATTTTAGATTTATCTACTTTTACATTAATGAAATGAGGAAATTATTGGCATCTAAGTTCTCCAAATAAACCTGTCGCTAGGTCTACCTCGGGCACAACGAGGCTCCCCAAATTACGACACGCTTTTTCCTGCAATGTGTGTTTAAATACTGCAATGTTTTCTCATGATCCTCACTGACTTGGCTACCTTTTGTTTTTGCTTTTGTTTTCTTTCTTTTATTCCCCTCCACAAAGGTTGGTTCGTGCATTCTGGAATCACCATCATATCACACAAGATCCAGGGACCCTCCACCTCCTCCTCCTAGTCCACCTAAAGGTAAAGGCAAAATGGAAGATTTGAGCAATATCAGAAAGGAAAACACAATGACAGCTGACGAACAGAAGCTCCTGACAATCAAGGTACTCAGGTTCAGAATGACGCTATGTCACAACTCGAGCAAAGGTTGTTAAAACTCCAAGGGGAACTTGAACATGTGCGTAACTTGGCGAATCTATCCTTCTCACTTAGTGTTCCAGATGTCAATCATCCGAACACTCAAAACCCCATACCTCCTCAGAAAACCCCAAACAAACAGAATCCTCCCACAACTCACCACCATACAACTCCACTGAAAAATCAAACTACTCCACCACAATGCAACACTTGCCACACTCCGAGAAACACCCCACTAATTATCCCCTGAACCACAAAACTCCATAAATGACCACATCTATGCTCAGGCGTCATGCCATCATAACAACCCCATATACGTGGAGACTCTACCTCATTCCACCCAACCCATTTCTTACACACCCGAACCCAGTGAAAAGGACATGCTCATTAAGAACTTGGCCGAAGAACTCAAGAGACTGACTAGTCGAGTCCAGGGCGTCGAAGGAAGTAAAAGAGTTGAGGGATTCAACTTTGAAGATCTCTGCATACAACCTAATGTTGAACTACCAGAGGGTTACAAACCTCCTAAGTTCGAGATGTTCGACGGTACAGGTGATCCCAGGGTCCATCTGAGAACCTATTGTGATAAATTGGTTGGAGTAGGAAGAGACGAGAAGATTCTTATGAAATTGTTCATGAGAAGCCTCACCAGAGATGTTTTGTCTTGGTACATCAGCCAAGACCCTAAGAAGTGGTCCAACTGGGTAGGTATGGCCTCAGATTTCATGGATCGGTTCAGGTTCAACACAGAGAATGCTCCAAACATATTTTATATCCAGAACCTCAAGAAGAAGCCCACCGAAACTTTTTGTGAGTATGCCACTCGCTGGAGATCTGAAGCAGCCAAGGTCATGCCTTCCCTAGATGAAGAATAAATGAACAAATTCTTCGTCCGTGCACAGGACCAGCAGTATTATGATAGACTGATGGTAATTGAAAACCACAAATTCTCTAACATCATCAAGTTAGGCGAGAGAATTGAAGAAGGGATTAAGAGCGGAATGGTTACTAATTTCAAGCACTACAAGCCACCAACAAAGCCTTGTCGTCTGTGGTATATCCAAGAAGAAAGATACAGGGACGGTAATGGTTGCATAGGGGCCCATATCCCCGTTGGTATACCGAACTTCCCCACTCACATACCAAGCACCCTCGCCTATATATCAGCCACCACCTTCGCCAATATATCAAACGTCACCCCCACCTGCTTATCAACCCATGTCTCCCAGATATTCCCAACCAGCCACCGTTTATCATACATATAACTCTCAACCCTCTCACTTCCAGTCACCTCCTGCTCGCCAAAATTTTCCAAGACCTCGACCCAATTTTGACCGCAGGCTGCCCAAGTAATATACTGCCATTGCCGAACCTATTGACCAGCTGTACCAAAGATTAAAAGTTGTTGGCTATGTTACTCTTATCGCTGCTGCAACCCCTGAAAATCCATCCCAATGGGTCAACCCAAATAAAGCTTGTGCATACCATTCCGGCATGAAGGGGCATACAATTGATGAATGTCGTTCACTGAAGGATAAAATCCAGTCTCTGATTGATAATAAGGTCATCCAAGCAAAGGAAGCTACTCCCAATGTCTGCAACAATCCGCTCCCAGACCATAGAGGTGGAAGCATCAACTGATAGAGATAGAGGAAGAATGGGACCCAGAGGGGTCGATCGGATTGATAAAAGAAGGTGATGACCCAAAGAAACCAGCAGTCAAACTTAATCCCATCATAGTCCATATTCAGTCGTCGGGAGATGTTGAGGTAGTTGCGTCAGCCCCATTCAAGTTTGAAGTGGCACCACCTGCGGATGCACCTGTGCCGTTTGAGGTTGAGGTAATGCCACCTGCCACGGCACCTGTCCCATTTGAAGTGAAGATAGTCGCACCAATTACAGTGATAGTGTCAACTCCGCCGCTTTTCAACACTAATCACGTACCTTGGGACTACGTGGCTGAAGCAAGAAGGAAAGGTAAGGTCAAGATGGAAGAAGTCGGTGCCACACAGGGGATGACTATGACCGGCAGGGTCTATACACCTGAACACTTGGAAGAGTCTAGCAAACATGTTTCCAACATGCCACCCATCATTGAAACAGGTCCAGATGATCTTTGGAGAAAGGTGCAAGCCAAAGAATATTCAGTCATAGATCAGCTGAACAAGACTCCAGCCCAAATATCCATCTTGTCATTGCTGCAGAACTAGGAAGCGCACAGGAATGCTTTGATGAGAGTGTTGAACGAAGCATATGTGCCTAATAACATCACCAGTGGAGAAATGAACAACATGGTAAGACAGGTGGTGGAAAGTCACAAGATCACTTTCCACAAGGACGAGCTGCCACCTGAAGGGATAAGTCACAACAAGACGTTGCACATCACTATGCAATGTGAAGATTATTTCATTACCAGGGTTCTAATTGATGGAGGATCCAGCCTCAACATTTTCCCATTGACAACACTCAAAATATTGGGCAAAGGATTGTACGAGATAAGAGAAGGGTCCATGAATGTGAAGGATTTCGACGGTTCTCAGAGGGCCACCATTGGAGAAATCAGTCTTTGTCTATAGATGGGACCTACATGGTTCGAGGTTGAATTTCAGGTGATAGATGTATCCGCGTCATATAATATGTTATTGGGACGGCCATGGATACATGTCGCTGGGGATGTGGCATCAACATTGCATCAGGCGGTGAAATTTGAATGGAACCACCAGGAAGTAATCATCCACGGAGATGGAAGCAACCCTATCTATAGTCACCAGACCATCCCGGTGGTTGAAGGTAGAAGAAGGCTGGGTGGAGAAACCTATCACCACATCGAGCGGGTCAACGCAATAGACAAGGATAAGTGGTGGGATAGTAAGATCGAAAGCATATTGAACTGGAGCGGGTACGAGCCTGGCAAAGGGCTCGGTAAGAAGCTTCAGGGGATTTCTAAACCAATACAGCTGAAGCACCATGGCACCACTTTTGGGCTGGGATACAAATACACTTGGCAAGAGTACGAAGACTGGTCGCCACCATGGAGCAGTCCCTACTATCCATTGCAACAGCCTATACCACATTTGGAACAGACTTTCCAGCAAGCTGATATCATATGGGGGTTAGAAGAAGAAGAAACTCTAGCAGCTTTGAAGAATCTATTCCAGGAAGATGAAGACATGGACTGTTGTGTTATTGTTGAGGAGTAGGAAGAGGAAGGTCCTACCATCCAACCTGTGAGCAAGGGATCATTCCTCAAGAATTGGATCGTCAGACCATCCAGGGCTCAACGAGCCCCGGGGTAGCAAGGCTGAACAACGTTATTTACTTCATTTTTTGCTAATGATTTCCTTTTCGCATTTTTTGTTTTCCAATAAAATCCCGATGTTCCAAAACATTTGTTTAAATTATCAAAATCGCGTTTATGTTTCAACGAATTAGTATTTGTTTATTATCATTTTTCTCTCATTACTTTTATCTATACAACATTACTATTTCCTGTCTTGATTAACCGATGACTGTGACATGCAATGAGACAACGGAACAAAATGACAGCGATTCAGAAGAAGAGGATTTCATATCTGATGAAATTGTGATAGAAGTTGAGGATTTTAAGAACAGACCTAAGTCCAACCTGAACGAAACTGAGGTAGTCCACCTGGGAGATTCAGAGATTGTCAAAGAAACTTGCATCAGCATCCATTTGTCGCCATCAGAGAAACAGGAATACACCCAATTCTTGAAAGAGTATGAAGATATATTTTCATGGTCGTACGACGACATGACTGGTCTAAGTACATCCATTGTGGCTCACAAGTTTCCGACCAATCCAATGTGCCTGCCGGTAAAACATAAGCTCAGAAAGTTCAAGCCTGATATGAGTCTCAAAATCAAAGAGGAAGTTACCAAGCAAACCAACGCCAAGGTCCTCAGGGTAGTTGAATATCCAACATGGAGTGCCAGTGCCCAAGAAAGACGGAAATGTTAGGGTTTGTGTCGACTACCGAGATCTCAATCGGGCCAGTCCAAAGGATGGTTTCCCCCTTCCAAACATACACATCCTGATTGACAATTGTAAAAAGCATGAACTCTAGTCGTTCGTGGATTGTTTTTCCGGATACTATCAGATTTGGATGGATGAAGAAGATGCTGAGAAAATGGTTTTTATCACGCCATGGGGAGTCTACTATTATAAGATGATGCCATTCGGCTTAAAGAATGTTGGGGCCACTTATATGAGGGCTATGACCACTATCTTCCATGACATGATACATAAAGAGATCGAGGTATATGTGGACGACGCCATTATCAAGTCCAAGAAAGCCACTGACCATATAGTAGGTCTGAGGAGGTTCTTCAGCGCAAATACAACCTGAAATTAAATCCCGCGAAGTGTGCATTCGGGGTTCCTGCCGGAAAATTGCTTGGGTTCATCGTCAGGCGCTGAGGAATAGAACTGGATCCGTCAAAAGTCAAAGCCATCCAAGAATTACCACCGCCAAAGAACAAGAAAGATGTGATGAGTTTCCTGGAGTGCCTTAACTACATCAGCCGGTTCATAGCCCAGTTCACGATCATATGTGAACCGATCTTCAAGATGTTAAATAAGGATGCTGCAACTAAATGGACCGAGGATTGTCAAAAAGCTTTTGACAAAATCAAGGAATACTTGTCAACACCACCAGTTTTGGTCCCGCCAGAGCCAGGTAGACCCTTGCTACTCTACCTTGTAGTATTAGATGGAGCTTTTAGCTGCGTTCTGGGGTAGCACGACGAGACAGGAAGAAAGGAACAGGCTATCTATTATCTGAGTACGAAGTTCACTCCATACGAGGCACAGTATTCTCTACTGGAGCGTACCTGCTGGTCTTTAACCTGGGTAGCCCAGAAGCTGAGGCACTACTTCTTTGCCTACACGACATATCTCATATCAAGGATGGACCCCTTGAAGTACATCTTTCAGAAGCCCATGCCCACTGGCAAGCTGGCCAAGTGGCAAATCCTGCTAAGTGAATTCGACATCGTGTATGTGACTCAGAAAGTGGTCAAGGGACAAGCATTGGCAGATCATCTGGCAGAGAACCCTGTGGGAGGAGAATACGAACCTCCGAAAACATATTTTCCTGATGAAGAAGTATTATTCATAGGAGAAGACATTGATGAATCCTATGACGGCTGGAGATTGTTCTTCGACGGAGCAGCCAATTTCAAAGGGGTCAGTATTAGAGCAGTCTTGGTGTTAGAAACTGGCCAACATTATACGGTATCTGCTAAACTCAGATTCCCCTACACCAACAATATGGCAGAATATGAAGCCTACATCCTAGGGCTCAACATGGACATTGACATAAATATTCAAGAGCTGCTAGTAATTGGTGATTCAGACCTTCTAATACACCAAGTACAAGGAGAATGGTCTACCAAGAATTCTAAGATACTGTCTTATCTGCACCATGTACAGGAATTGAGAATGAGGTTCACAAAGACAGAATTTTGGCATGTCCCTAGAATTCAGAAAAAGGTTGTCGATGCACTGGCCACTATATCATCCATGATACAGCATCCAGATAAGAACTTCATTGATCCTATTCTAGTAAATATCCATAGCCAGCCAGCATATTGTTCCCATGTTGAAGAAGAAGCGGACGGAAAACCATGGTTCCATGATATCAATGAGTATTTGTCAAAGGGAGTGTATCCAGAGCTTGCAAATCATACTAAAAAATGCATGCTTCGGAGATTGTCCAACAGTTTCTTTCACATCAGAGGAACCCTGTACAAGAGAACTCCCGATTTGGGATTATTGAGATGTGTCGGTGCAAAAGAAGCCTCCAAACTACTTGAAGAGATACATGTCGGGACTTGCGGCCCGCATATGAATGGTTTTGTCTTGGCCAAGAAGATACTCAGAACCGGTTACTTCTGGATGACCATGGAAAGGGACTGCATCCAGTATGTCCGGAAATGCTACCGATGTCAGGTACATGCAGATATGATAAAGGTACCCCCAAATAAGCTAATGCAACAAGCTCGTCTTGGCCATTCGTCGCCTGGGGAATGGACGTCATTGGACCAATCGAGCTTACAGCCTCAAATGGACATAGGTTCATCTTAGTAGCTATTGATTACTTCACCAAATGGGTCGAAGCAGCATCTTACAAAGAAGTGACTAAGAAAGTTGTGGCAGACTTTGTCCGCGACCATATTGTTTGTCGGTTTAGAGTTCCAGAATCAATCATCACCGACAACGACTCCAATCTAAACAGTGATCTGATGAAAGCCATGTGCGAGACTTTCAAAATCAAGCACAAAAATTCCACAGCCTATAGACCTCAGATGAATGGAGTTGTAGAAGCCGCCAACAAGAACATCAAGAAGATATTGAGAAAGATGATAGAAAAACACATACAGTGGCATGAAAAGCTATAATTTGCCTTACTGGGATACCGCACCACAGTCCGCTCATCAACTAGGGCAACACCTTACTTGTTGGTTTATGGTACGGAAGCTGTTATTCCTGCTGAAGTGGAAATTCCTTCCTTAAGAATCATACAAGAAGCTGAGCTCAGCGACGCAGAATGGATAAGAAGTCGCTATGAGCAGCTAGCCCTCATAGACGGGAAAAGGATGAATGCAATATGTCACGGACAGGTTTATCAGAGCAAAATGACCAGAGCCTTCAACAAAAGAGTCAAGCCAAGACAGTTCACACCGGAGAAACTGGTGTTAAAGAAGATCTTTCCACATCAAGATGAGGCAAAGGAAATTCTCTCCCAACTGGCAAGGTCCATATATGGTTCATAGAGTACTGATGGGAGGAGCTCTCATACTTGCAGAAATGGACGGAGAAGTTTGGTCAAAACCAATCAATTTCGATGCAGTCAAGTGCTACTATGTGTAACTCTTTAGGCTTTCTCAAATGATGTAAACTGAACTACGCCCGACCTGATTCCCGTTTAAGAGGGGATACGTAGGCAGCCCTATGGGTTCGGTCACAATTCAATAAAAATCTCATTTCCCCCCTGCAATTGGAAACTGGGACAGAATTTTGAGGACCCTCAAAATTTCGAAGCAAGTTCAGCCGACCGTAGCATCGCAACAGTCAGAAACGTCAACCCACCTAATTGGGCAGAATTTTGAGGAGGACCCTCAAAATTCTGTAGCATGAGAGGTTGCAATGTCTTGAACCGTGTCACGGTCGTCGGTTCATCTAAATTCTTAAAATATGTTTCATACTATGTCTTTGCAAAATCACGTATGCTTGCTTTCAAAAATAGCTCTGTTTAGCAAATGCTACCCCGATAACTTGAACAGGATCATCAGACCAAGCAGAACGAGTCAAGCAAAGCCAGCGGGGATACGAACCGACCTTCCCCATACACAAAACTCACGAATTTTCTTTGGATGCAGGAACAAGGATAAACACGCTTCAAAATCACAATTCTCAAAATAGTTGCAATTGCCGAAATTTTCTATCAGCACAAAGAACAAACATGATCTATAGTCACAATTCTCACAACAATTGCAATATCGAAATCTGCTACCAGCTAAGAAATTCTACTATCATTTGCTATTTATTCTTCTACATAAGGCTAAGCTCCGCCTTCATCTTGCATAGGACTAAGCTCTATCCCGCATTTTGCATGAGGCTAAGCTCTGCCTCCATCTGCATAAGGCTAATCGCTGCCTTCCTATCTGCATGAGGTTAAGCTCTACCTCCACCCGGCATAAGCCTAATCTCTGCCTTCATCTACATAAGGCTAATCTCTGGCTTCATTTGCATGAGACTAAGCTCTGTCTCCCTACTTGCATGAGGCTAAACTCTTCCTCCAATTTACTTCTTCACCAAGACTAAGAGCTGTCTCTCGAGCATTATTTACTTCACTCCTCTTTCGGGCTAAGCTCTGCCCTCCATTTCACAAGACTAAGCCTTGTCTTGTCAACATCATATTATTGCATCTCATGGGCTGAAATATTGCCAACTTGTCCAAAGGCGTCATAGTCTAACGACATCATCCTCATAGCCGGAAGACACCATGTCATGGCCTGAGGATCTATCTCAATTCGCATATCATTATTCAAAGGCGTCATAGTTCGGAGGCACCATCTTCATGGCATGCTAATCTCTCATCAAACAATTCATGGCCCAGGTCATCATGGTCTAAGGACGTCATCCCTAACCGTCCGAAGACGGCTTTCATAGTCTAATGGGAACCTGCATCATGTTTAAATTTATGCACAATATATGCTTGTAGTATTCTTATTTGTAGGTAACCCGGAGAGCAACAGCTATCCCAACAGGAGCGATCCCACTCCAGTTCTCCCAACCATATCAAACCTAACCTCTCCCGTGAACCGTTCATTCGCCCATCCTTAGATATTGCG
Source organism: Nicotiana knightiana (assembly GCA_005239525.1). Lineage (NCBI taxonomy): Eukaryota > Viridiplantae > Streptophyta > Magnoliopsida > Solanales > Solanaceae > Nicotiana > Nicotiana knightiana. Next base: position 69,429 of record ML414581.1, on the reverse strand, counting down.
TCCGTTCTTGTAACGACTTCACCGGTATGTTTCACTGGTGAATCCGGAACTACATACGGCATGATTCCTATAAAACCAGGGATATGTAGGCAGCTCAGAAGCCAGGGTACGGCCTAAGTCTCTCAAATCGTTTCGCTCGGTCAAAATTGGCCATCATATCTTTACCCGACAACTCTTTCATCCTTTTCGGGAAAAGAGGGGCAGTTGTTGATACCCATATTTTCCCAAAATATTTTTAAAATTGCATACATACCTTCAAAACCATGCATTAGTAGCAATTGGTATTTTTCCATAATTTTTCTACAAAATTTGTCCAGTATTTTATTTCTAATATATAATTACAAAATTGCATCACAAATGATTTCAAAAAAACAATTCTTGATTTAATTTATTATTTATGGTCCTATTAAGACCAAATTATTTCATAAATAGCCAAATTAGCACCTTTTGGCTATAATTGCAATAACTTTGCAATTATAGCCCAAGTATATAATTATGTACTATCTTTTACCAGAAATTAGTCATTTGTATTTTTAAATACTAAATAATCATTTTAAACTATTTTCTATGCATGAAATTTATTTTTTATAATTATTATCTATTTTACAATTTATTTTAATTAATTTAAATTGGATATTTAACAAATAGCCTATTCTATTTCAATTTTAGCCTAATTAGACCAGCCCAAACACCTAACTATACATAACCCAACAAACCCCAAGCCCAATTCCTAAATCTACCCGGCCCAATGCTGATTTTATCTTGGCCGCTGATCAATTTTGATCAACGACCCGGATTTAACCTTTCCTAATTTAACCCAACCTATACCCCCCCGATCCCCTCTCATCCTCACCCGCTGTCACTCCCTCACTCTCTCTCAAACTCCCTCTGCCTAACCATGGCTTACACCCGCCGTTGCTGGCTTGCCGTTGATTATGGTGGTTCACCACCGCTCCTAGCCCTAGTGACTCCCCTCCCATGATCGGATTCTTGATACCCTGAGGGCCTCAAGGTACCAGTGGTTGTTCATTCCTCCCCTGGGCCTGTGCTCACCATTCTCAGGCCGCCATGGCTCAACCGAGTAAGATCTTTCTGTTTTCCGGCTAAACCTATGGGTTTCTAAGCCGGTTTCTCTATTTTCTGGGTTATCTTCTAGAAAACCCTAACCTCTTCTACCGTACCTCTTAGATCTATAACAGATCTGGGGATTTTCTGAGCTATTTTCATTTTTTTTATGAAAACCTTTCAATTTCTCAAAGCGTCGCTTTGTTTTCCCATTGGGGTTTCTGGAACTCTTCTTCAAAACATGTTCTGGTCTCTTTTTAATGTTGTTCTCTGATTCTCCTATGTTTAAACGACTCCTTTGCTAAAATTGCTTTTTAATCATAAAACCTTAGTTTTAACACTATGTTATAATTCTGAGTCTATCTTTGCTGATTTGTCCGTATGTCTATTTCTCATGAATATGTTCTAAATCTTTATGACTTTTACCCTGTTATGCTCATTAGGGTTTCTGATTTTGCTTCCCCCACCTATATTATGTTTATTTTGTTTATTGACAGAAATTTATGGTCATTTCCCCTAATAGGTATTATTTTCTAGTTGAATCCCTGATTTTCTGTGATTTCTACCCTATCGTGCTTATTAAGGTTTCTGATTTTGTTTCTCCCAGCCTATATTATGTTTATTTCATTCATTCACAGATATTTGTAGTAATTTCCCTTAATTAGTACTTTCGATTCTTTGAATCCCTAATTTCCTGTGTTAATATCCTTTCTGATTTCCAACACTAAAATTATTTTTCTTGCCTTATTATGTGATTAATTATACCGTTAATTGATTCTTATGTTATTTCCTTAATTAGAACCTTATGAACCTAGCCCTAATTGCTCACTGTGTACCTATAGTGCTTGAATTATTTCCTTAGTTGTTATATCCCAGCTATATATAATCTCTTTCTTATTTGTTACCTGTCTTTTACCGTTTGAAATAACTCCCTTAATTGAAGGAGTACTTGCACTGATTTTTTACTCTAATTGATTCTGAGTTCTTCAATCACTGAACAATTTTGACTCTTACCTTATTCACCTAGCTTTCAAACTGCTATATATATGCGCTCTTCTACTCTCTTTAGAGACACAAACTGACTGGTTCAAAAACTCTCTCTCACACTTAAAAACTTTCTGCTATTTCTTGCTACTTGCTGCTTCAATTGAATTAGCCGGCTGCAAGCCAAGGCTAATTATTGCACTCTACTGCCCTATACTTAGTATATGCTCTCTTTAACTGGTATGTTCAGATTTAAATCCAAGTTCCAAACTCAATGTGTTTACTTACTGCTTTAGTTTACTAATCATCAGTCTACTTCTGTCTATTGTTTAGCTTTTCAACATGTAATTAACCTGTTTACATTACTACTTCACTCAGCATATTAGTCTGTCCTAATTCAACTTAGGATCAGCATGTTTATGAACTTGTTTAATCCCTTTATAGCATGTCCCAACCTGACTCTGCTCTATTTACGTTTGTCTGGTTTCTAGTATGAACCTTTCTTTGCAAAGAAATTTTGTTACCTTAAGTTGTCTTATTCTATGTTCAATTCTGTCCTCAGCTGTTTATTCTGGAATTCATACTGTGTTGGTACCATTAGCTATCCCCTAATCCCATAAACCCCTACAAAACCTCTATGTTTCTACCTGTTACGTGTTCACTGTACATGCCATATGTGTCCCAAGTTCCCAACTTCCCTGTGTGAAAGTCTGTTATTGAGCAATGTGGAATCTGCTTGCTCTATGGCTGATATGTTGTTTGTTTGGTTGACATTATTCTTGTTTAACTATTTTACTGTTAATCAACCCTTTTATTTTCATAAAAACTTCTTCACTCAACTGAGTTCTTTTGCAATATTGTTTTCATATCAAAACCTTTTCAAAACTATGTCAAGCACTCTCACTCTACTCTTAGGTCCTTAGGTTTTGCCCCTCCAGTGTGTGACTATCTTGGGGTTCTTGTGATATCCCTCTAACCTCTGATGCACTGGGGATGGCTCTTCCACACTGCACTTACTCAGTTCTGATTATGAAATCTGGGTGTGAGCATTGCCCGGGATCCTTTAGGTCCTTAGGGAACTCTGACACACCCGGACATGACAAAGGCTATGAAACTCTGACAGTTGAGGTTATGAACATCTGGTAACACCAGGGTACATTTGGGCCTGCTTCAGGCTCCCTATAGTTTAACTTCTTCTTTTCTATCTATTTATGTAATTCATTCAGATATTGGTTTGTAATAATTATTGTAAACAGATATTGGGGATGGCTAGTGAAATAGGGAGGGTAGCTATATAGTTCTTTTAATATCATCGGGTAGAAAGCATGTTTTAAGCTTTACATTATTTCTATCTGCATTAGAATCCATATTTTAGGACCAACATATTCATTCAAATCATGCCAAGCATGCACTAGATATCATGTTCCTAGGATTTCATGTCTACTGTTTTAGCATCTCATCCATGCTTTATGTTTATCACTTAGAAATCCTGCTCCTAGGACAATAAACAATGTTAACATAAAAGATGTTACTCTTGTGCATTCAAAAAATCATGTTTCAATCATTCTGTAACTCTTTTGTGCATTTAGAAATCATGCCTTAGGAATTCTATAAATTTAAGGATCATTGACATAAAACTGTCATTTCTGTACATTTAGAAATCATGTATTAGGCACTTTGTTTGCATTTGCTTAACCACGCCTAGTTTTAACTATTTATTCATGAAAAGGTAAAAAACAATATCACGTATGATTATCCTGTTTTAGATAAAACTGGCAACAATCCACGCATTTTCGTAACATCTAGAACAACATGCTTTTACGAAAAAACAACTGTTGAACTGTCTAAAGGTTAACAAGCTTAAAAATCAGTAGGCAAACTGATTAGGCCCCTGCTTATGAGTTTATAAAAATAAAGCTGCATATTTCTATGCATTGACATTCACTTAGATATCCTATCTTAGGATCCTATCTAATGAAATTGCCTCTTCTTTGTGTTTGAGACGTGTTGATTATGTGCATTACTTGTGGAGGTAAATCTGGGCCTCATAACTGTTTTCCTACATTTATTGGATCAGTCATATTTGTTCTTGCATGTCGCTTAGAATTTTATCCTTTTAAAACCTTAGGGGTCTGTCTAGAACTACCTATACTTAGAGGTCCTAAATTCCTCCAGGGCCCCTAAGAAGGGACGGGTAACAGCACGCATAGAGATCGCTAACTAAATTCGCTTAATAACGGCTAAGGGGTGGGGTAAAGGGTAGATATGGATATGATGACCGGTGCGCTAATGCCACATGCAGCCCCTCACTGAGGAGTGATTACCGAGCATTGCATTGATGTGATCCTATAGGATAAACAACTTAGACTCCCCTATTCCCTACATATGTGTGCTTAGGCTGCGGATCTTTTCTAAACTATTACTTGTTTTCATGTGTATACTTTGACTGCTTATTTGCTACTTGCTTAAATTCACAAAGTTTTTTTGGCTGGGAACCACAGTTCTGGACTTTGAGGGGTGCCTAAACCTTCCTTTCGGAGTAATTTCAAGCCCTTACCCAATCTCTGATTATTCAATTAGTGTTACTGTAACCCTTAATAGGTGCCCTAACGCACCTTAATTCGTTAGGTGGCAACTCTTCATGTCCCTCACATCCCTTTTCCCAAAAGGAAATGAGTTGTCCCAATAATGTCAAAAACCCTGACTAATCCGAAAAGAGAGGAAAAAGGGGGCGCGACAAACTTTTAATTGACCTATTTTATTTTTATCCTACTTTTATTTATTTGCGAGAAGTGCGACTTAGATGGTTCGGATACGTGCAGAGGAGAAGCCTAGATGCCCCGGGTAGTCCCTCACTATATGCCTAGTATCACCATACTCGAAACAATCTCTCTGTGAGCGTGGCTGCTGAAATTGACTCTGATCGTGTTGGTTAGATGCTGAAGGCACCCTCTGTAGAAGGTGAATTGAAAATGGATGTGCATAATGGGCGATCTGAGACCACGGAACAGCTAGAGCGCTACGAGCAACTCAGAGTGCTGAATGAACTAGTCGACTCACATAACCATGTCATGACAAGCTGCAACTAGAGCACGGGCACCACTATATCCTCCAGAATCTTTAGACCTTTTGGCCACCCCAGCCTCCCTCTCCCGGCCCTAGGATTGTTCAAAACCGAACCAAAAGCGTTAATCGAACCAAACCGATGACTTATTGGTTTATTGATATCGAATTATCGTAGTAATGGACGAGGAACATATTGAGATTTTATAATTAATGGCTTAGTGGTTTGGGGTAGATTACTCAATTTTCTTATCGGATAAACCATTAACCCGTTAAGAATTTTTATGTTTACACTTTCCTATGGATCTTGAAGTAGCAAGAACTCCTAAGACTCGATGTCCGTTCCAATTTATAACTTTCCCACCCAAATTTTCAATTCTATCCAGCTCCTCAAGTCTGTTAGGATGCGTATAGGAAGTCAGTCAATAAAACCACCCATAAAAAAAAAAGAATCCATTTCAATATTGTACCAAACTTTTATTTGGTTTAGCTGTTAAACCACCCGATAATCGTTAATCTAATACAAATCTGCCGGTTATTTTATTGGATGGATAGCGGATTACTACATTTATAATCTGATAACCGATAAGCCAAACAGTTAGCATAATTATCCACCTGATAAGCACCCCTATCGGGCCCCGCATAGCCTCCATCCTCTGAGCGATCTCTACAACCTGCTGAAATGGAGTATTCGTCGCCAACTCTCGAGTCATGCTGAATCTAAGACCATAACTAAGCCCCTCGATAAATCTCCGGACACACTCTGTGATTGTAGAAACCAGTGCAGGTGCGTGTCGGGACAGCTCACTGAATCTGAGGGCATACTCTGACTCTACCATAGTCGCCTAATGCAAATGCTCAAACTATATACGCCATACATCCTCAAGGGTCACAAGAAAACTCTCTTAAAAACATATCTAAAAGTTGAGCCTAAGTGAATGGGGCTGCATCAGCTAGCCTACCCTCCTCGTAAGCCTGTCACCACCTATATGCTGCTGCTTCTAACAACTGAAATTTAGTAAAGGCAACTCCGCTCACCTCCACAATACCCATGATACGGAGAATACGATGGCACTTGTCTAGAAAACCCTGGGCATCCTCAGTAAATGTGCCACTGAAAGTAGGAAGATCATACTTCTTCAATCTCTCAAGTCACCTCTGCTGCTGCTCAAATGCCTCTAGCCTGACCTCAGGCTGCACCGGAAGAAGGGGTTGTGCTAGAAAAACTCCAAGAACTTGATCAATAAGGACCCGTTGCTTTGAAGGAAGGGTCGCGGGAGTCTGAGCTCCTCCCCCAGCTTGAGATGTATCTCGATCAACTGGGATCAATTCCGCCTGAGCTAAAGTATCGAACATGCTCAGGAAGTGTGCTTGGGTCTCCTAAAGTTCAGAGGTGACAACAAGCGCCTCGGGTTCCTATCCCCCAACCGGAGCTGCCGGTGTCTCCTGAGTCGATGCTCGGGTAGGTGCCATTGCTGCAGGCCTCTCCTCGGCTTCTACCCCGGGCCCCACCCTCGGCCCCGGCCCCGGCCTCTTGCAGCTCTAGTAGGGGGCCTAGGTGTCTGATCATTTGATCCAGCAGTGCGTGTCCTCACCATCTGTGAAAGAACAAAAAGACGGGCTCAGATTTCGAAATCAACAAATTCACATGAAAGAATCAAAGAAGTGGATTTTTCCTAATAGTTTTGTAGCCTCTCAAAAATAAATAGTAGAAAAGACAGTAGTTAAAGGTGACTCCAAGGCTTGCGAGTGTCAAGCAGGTATATCTTGAAGTCTCTGGGATATCCGAGTCCACTCACTGGCGTTCGGCACAAGCAAGAGTACCCGGATCTGCACAAAATATGCATAAGCGTAGCATGAGTACACCACAACGGTACCTAGTAAGTATCAAGACTAACCTCGGTAGAGTAGTGACGAGACCATGTCAAGACACCTACCAGACATAGAAAACCTTAACATAATGTTAATATTTCCTCTGTTTCAATTTATGTGAACCCATTTGACTGGGCACGAAGTTTAACAATAGATAGAAGACTTTTAAACTTGTGGTATAAAATGAGGCACATATATTTTTTGTGGCGATAAATTATTGCATAAAGGTAAATTATTTTCAAAAAGAAAAATGGGTCATTCTTTTTGGCATAGATTAAAAAGAAAATAGGTTCACATATTGAAGCGGATGGAGCATAATCTAATAATAGAAAGTAAGAAATAATGACAAATAAGAAATTTTACCAACCAAGCTAACAACGAAAATTCAGGCAATAAAGGACAATGAAGAGGGAACATATGATTAGAAAAACAACAATTATCAAATACAGTTAAAATAATAGTGGAATGAACTTAAGGAAAATAATGCAATAACCATTCAAATCACGAACCTTTTCAATTTAGAATGTACAACAAGAATCACACTGAGGTACCACACCTCATATTCTCATTTCAAAAATAAGAATCGCAACTTTCCTTATATCACCGCATGAGCCTTGAATTTATTTTAAATATGTTTGTTGAAATAGCTACATGCGTTTTATCCCCCTTATCCCATCGCGTAGCTTCAAGTGATTCCCTTACTAACAATACGTATATAAAGCCCACATTATATCACCGCTTGTGTTTCAATACCAACCCTTTTACCATCGCATGTGTATCAATATCACAACACAATAATCAACTCGCACCACATGTGCCCATATGCCACAACATTACCAGATCAATAATAATAATATTAACACAACAAATAGCCCACGTATCAACCACAATGTGTACAAGAATCTCAATGATAACAAAATGAATGAGGAACAACTCAACAAGGAAGAATGTCACAATAATCAACACTTCAACCACAATGTGTTAATAGCTTTCACAACTACAACCTTAATAACTTAACAATAAAGGTATTCCTACGATATGGAAATTCCAATTCAATTATATAACATAATCTTAACAATGAAAGAGATAGCATGAAATAACAACTACGACTAAACGCATGAGAATAACTCAATAACGGAAAGAATTACATGTAACAACAATTACTAATAAATGTACACATAAGAGTAACCTCGACAATGGAGACTAGAACGTGTAATGACAACTTCAATTTAGGCATGTAAGAATAAGTTTGACAACAAAAGATAGAACAAATTATAAAAACTTCAATTAATTGCTTATGATTAGCCGAAGAGTCTAAACCGGTCAATTTTCACATAAAATCCCATGTACACACTCGTCATCTCATTTACACATCTTCCACAATATTTTAAATAGTATAATCAAACTCAATCCTAAAGGGTAGTCCCCACACAAAGTTAGACAACATACTTACCTCAAACAAGCTAAATCAATCCACTAATAAGACATTTTCGTCCATATCCAACACCGGACGACTCAAATCTAGCCAAAATAACTTAATATCATAAATAAAATCCATATGAAGCAAGTTCGAATAATAAAGATTCAGTCTTTAATGAAAATAAAAAAGTTAACTAAAAAAGTCAACCTCGGGCTTGCACCTTAGAATCTGACCAAACTCACAAATTCCAAACACCCATCCCGATACGAGTCCAACCATACCAAAATCATCCTATTTCGATCTTCAATTCCACATTTTATACTTTAGGAAAAATTTCCAATTTTTACTTCGAATTCACATGAACTATGTGTAATAATCAATGAGTAATCAATATTTATCAACAAAAGTGATTAAACTTCACCTGCCTCCTCAATTATGGCGAGAAGCAGTCCAAAAATTGCCTTAGCCGAGTTCAAAAACTCTCAAAATGAGAAAACACCCAAACCCTTCAAATATAAGAACCTGCCAGTGAATCCGCATTTGCTGTCACTAAACAACATCTAAAGTCCCGCAGGTTGTCGCGCCCCCTCTCTCCTCGTGGAGATCGGGTTTATGACATTCGATTAGGACAACTCTTTCCTTCTGGGAAAGGGGTTTGTGTTTTTGAGAGTCGCCACCTAACGATTTTTAAAGGTGCGTTAGGACACCAAAGGGGTTCATTTACAACTATGTTGTTAACCAGAGATAGGGTAAGGGCTTGAAATTATCCTAAGAAGAAGGTGTTAGGCACCCCTCAGGATCCACAAGTGTGGTTCCTAGCCAAACAGCTTTTGTGAATTTGTACGACTTAAAAAACAAATAAATAAAGGCTCAAATAAGAGGGGATTTAAGTCTTAAGCATGTAGATGTTTGAAAATAGTAAAGAAGGTTAGATTTTGAAAGGATTACGATCTAAGCATATAAAGCGTATCCTAGGTTTATAATAATATGGATCACATCAATACAATACCCGGTAATCACTCCTCGAAGAGGGGCTACACATAGTATTAGCGCACCGGTCATCATATCCATATTCTACCCTTTCCCACCCCGTGAAAGTAACTAAATTGAGTGTTGGTATCGACCCCTATTGCATGTTGTTACCCGTCCCTTCCTATCAGTCCTTGGAGGAGTTTAGGACTTCTATCCTAGGAGGGAGGTTCTAGGCAGACCCTCAGGTTTAAAGGCAAAACACTAAGAGACAAACAAGAAGCATATAGGACTGCAATTAAGAGGGATAAACAGACAAACAGGAAAAGGCTCAAGTACCTCCACAGATAAAGCAAATAAGCAGCATGACTCAAACACAGTTAAAGTCTTTTGATTCAAATCCTAAAACATGGTATCTAAATGATAATAAAAAACATAGATCTAGTTTTATTCCTTGTAACTGATTTCCTAAGGCTTGCCTATTGGTTTTAAACATGCTGACAGTTGAACACTAATCACAAAGGACAGTTCTAGTTTTATTTCTTTAACTTATTTCCAAAGGCTTGCCTAGGTGTAAAATAACATGCAGCAGTAGTTAGACTAGGTGTTGTTAGGCGAGTATGAATGAAATTCTAAAACATGGTATCTAATGCACAGGTAGGGATGCAGAATGATGCATATGCAGAGCTCTAAGCAGGATTTGTAAATACTCACAGCATTTGCGTGATTTAAGAATATGCAAGAGTACAGTTTGTTAGTGTTATCCTAGGGACAGGATATCTAAGTGTACGTGGCAGCATAGAGCATGATTGTAAAGTACTGGTTATCAACACAGTTTTTAACGCAGGATTTTCTAAGTGATATGATAGTGAGATGGACATGCTGAAAACAGTGAGTGTAAGTCCTAGGGAGCACGATCTCTAATGCATGAAATGAGTCCTAAGCATAGTTTCTATTGCGCAAGTAGGAATATAAACCTAATAACATAATTTCTACCCCTTTTAATAGCTAAAGCATGCATAGTCACCCCCTCCCTTTCCATTATCCATCCCCCAAAGAGTTGTTTACAATAATTATTACAGGTCATTTGCATGAATTACATAATTGAATAATGAAAAGAAGAAGTTATACTATAGGGATCCTACTGATAGTCTCAGAATCTCCAGAATCCTCATTGCCATTAGTACACAACCTTTCATACAAATCCAGGTGTGTCAGAGTTCCCTAAGGATCTCAAGGGATCCCGGGCAGTGCTCACACCCAGGTTTTCATAACCAAATTGAGTAAGTGCAGTGTGAAATGGCCAGCCTTTGTGTGTCAAAGTTCAGAGGGAGCTCAAGAGTCCCAAAGAAATGCTCACACTAAGCGGCAGAACTTAAAGGTCTAGGAGTATAGTGAGAGTGCTTGACATAGTTTTGAAAGAGTTGAGTTGGAAAACAGTTTGACAAATAAGTAGTTTGAAATAAGTTTTAGAGAACAGAAGATTTTTCTTTTAGTGAAAATAGTTTGAAAGAAAGGGATTAGGACAATCAACAACTCAGAACCACATCTGCATGCATAGTACAGGGGAGCAGTCACAAACAGGGAATAAGGGATTGGGGACAAGTAGGCTGCTCATGAAGCAGATTTGCATGCAAGTTAATACTACGGTATCATAGAACTTTAACAACCACATAATAGCTTTCATAAAGATGTTCAGGCCAGAAACTTAACGGAATCAGATTGAGGGATGCCAAAGAGGAAGTACATAACAAAGAGAGTTACACACAAGTACAGGGAATGAAAGAATGAGTGCAAAGTAGAGAGAAATAAAGTGAAGAGAAGTAGAGCAGTAGCAGTAGAGCAATAGAACAATAGAGCAGTAGTGTGTGTGTCGAGAGTTTAGAGCAGTGTATTATTTTCTTCTTTTGTTAATGAAGAGCAGAGAGTATATATAGTTTGAAAGCAGGCAGCAAATAAGGTAACCAGTAATAGTTCATCATAATTATATAAATAAACTCTTAGAATCCAATCATTATAAGTACTCCCTTTAATTAAGGAGTCAATGTTCAACGGTAACAAACAGTGATAAACAAGGAAAGAAATCAATTGATAAGTTGATTTTAACATATAAGTAGTAGTAAAAGCATAGAGCATGTAATTAAGACTAAATACAGAATATACTAATTAAGGCAAGTATATAAGAACTAATTGACAGCATGTTATTCATAGAAATAAGGCAAGAGATAATTCTGGAAATTAACAAGAAAATCCAGGGAATCGGTATCAATCAAGGAAATATCACACAAATAAGGAAATACTCAAATTCAGACAATCAGTATTAATCAAAGTAAAATATCACAATTTTAGGGAAATACTCGAAAATCAGTAGAGAGTATGATGTGAAAAATCAATAAAGCACTAAAAATACTTATTCAGAGATTCAAAATGCTAAAACAGTATCGATTTGAACGGAATATCATATACTAAGCAAAAATCAAAACCCTAATCATGAAATTAAGGATTCATCCCATAAAATAGCAAGTAATTAAAGGAACCATTTAGACAAGCATGATTTAGGCATAAGAGACAAAAAATCAGAAACCCTAATAGTAATTATAGAGCAAGAAATCACAAGAACACATAGAATATACACGAAAGTACAGTAGCATGCTAGAACAGGAAAATAATACTGCAAAATAAACTCGGACTCGCAGATTGAACCCAGAAATTTGGGGCTTTTAACAACAGAGGATTTGAACAAAGGAAAAAGCTCAGATGATGTTTAAACGTGGTAAAAATCACAAGATAATGCTATGAAATTAGAAAAAAAACTGTTTTTAAAAAGGATCTCGAAACCCTAGTTTTAAAAAGTGAAGAATCATTTTAGGAAACGAGAAGATCTTTGAAGAAAACATGTAAAAACCTCATAATATACACAGATCTGTTACAAATCTAAAGAAATCGGAGGGCCTAAGAAGAAAACCCAAAATCTTACCGGCTTTTAACTGGAGGGTGATAGATCTTACTCGAACGGTCATAAATGGCCGGAATGATGGAATGAGACCGGAGATGGGAGTCGAACCGCCTCTGGTTCACTTGAGAACCCCCAAACGGTGACACAAGTGCGAAGGGGGGAGCCATAAGGCTGGTAGGAGATGAGACCCCCATGGTTTCCAGCGAGGAGGTGGCCGAAGAAAGAAGGAGATAGGTTTAGTAGGTGGAGTGTTTTAGATAGAGTTGAGAGAGACGGTTGAGTGAAAATGAGAGAGGGAAAAATGAACGGAGGGGGGTAGTCATTTAGGGGTTAATTAAGGAAGGGAGAGATCTGGCGCCGTTGATTTGAATTAATCAATGGCTCAAATCAAAGAGGGATTGGGCCGGGTGAGATTTGAAGACTGGGCTGGGTATTAATTGGGTTAAGGGGTCCGGGTTAATTGGGTAAAAAAATCAAAATTAAAAGTGGCTAAATGTTAAATACCCAAAAATAATTAATAAAAATGGCTAAGAATTATAAAAATGGAATTAATTCTAAATATGTGAAATTAAAGTGACTAATTAGTATAAAAATATAAAATGACTGATTATCGAGTAGAAATGGCACAAAATATATAATTAGACTATAATTGCAAAGTTATTGCAATTATAGCCAAATAATGCCAATTTGGCTAATTGTGAAATAATTAAATCTTAATAGGATTAAAAAATGATATATTAAGCCAAGGAATGTTTTGAAATCATTTGTAATGCAATTTATAATTAATTATGAGAAATGAAAACACTGTATGAATTAAAATAAATTAATAAAAATATGGTAAAATTATAGGAAAATACCAATTGCTATGAAAGCATGTTTTTTTTAAGGTATATATGAAATTTTAAAATAGTTTGAGGAAAAATTGGGTATCAACCGTTTGCCCTCTGTACCCGGAAAGGATGAAAGAGTTGCCGGGTAAAGATATGATGGCCAATTTTGACCGAGTGAAATGGTTTGGAGAGATTTCGGCTGCACCCTGGTTTCCGAGTTGCCTACATATCCCTGGTTTTATAGGAATCAGGTCGTATGTAGTTCAGGAGTCATCGGCGAAGTATACCGATGAAGTTTCACAAGAACCGACGCAAAGTATAGGGTTAGGTGCACAAACGGCTTACGGGGTTGTTAGGAGAACTGGAGCGGGACTGCTCCTGCCAGGATTACCGTTGCTTGCCGGATTACCTGCAAATAAACAATACAAGCATATATTGTGCGTAATTTAAACATGATGCAATTTCCCGTCGGATTATGAATGCTGTCTTTGAACGGTTTAAGGATGACGTCCTCAGACCATGATGTCCTGGTCCATGGATTGCTTGATGCAGGATTCGCAAGCCATGAAATGATGTTCTCGAGCCATGAGGATGGTGCCTCTGAACCATGACGCCTTTGAATAATGATATGCAAAATTAAGAGAGATCCTCAGGCCATGACATGATGTTCTCAGGCCATGAAAATGGTGCCTCCGAACGATGACGCCTTTGGATAAGTTGGCGATATTTCAGCCCATGAAGAATGTAGTAGTATGATGCTGACAAGACAGAGCTCACTCTTGCGAATTGAAGGGCAGATCTTAGCCCGTAGAAAAAGAAAAATAAATAGTGCTTGAGATAGCGTTCGAGGAAAAAGTAAATTGGAGGCAGGGCTTACCCTCGAAAGGTAGAAAAGTAGCCTTATGAAAGGATGCAGATGGAGACAGTGCTTAGTCTCAGGAGACAAAATGGTAGCCTTATGCAAAGATGCAATGCAGATGGAGACATTGTCTAGTCTCGGAAGGCAGAATGGTAGCCTTATGCAAAGATGCAATGCAGATGGAGACAGCATCTAGTCTCGGAAGGCAGAATGGTAGCCTTATGCAAGTTGGAAGGCAGAATGGTAGCCTTATGCAAAGATGCAATGCAGATGGAGACAGCGTCTAATCTTGGAAGGCCGAAAGGTAGCCCTATGCAATGCAGATGGAGACAGTGCTTAGTCTCGGAAGGTAGAATGGTAGTCTTATGCAAAGATGCAAATGCAGATGGAGACAGCGTTTAGTCTCGGAAGGCAGAATGTTAGCCTTATGCAATGAATAAAATAACATATGACAGTATAGTTTCTTAGCTGATAGCAGACTGTGGCATTGTGATTATCGCGGGCGTTGCGACTACGGAGCATTGAGGCATGTGCGAACGTCGACAAGTGCAGTAGTTTTGAGAGTAGTATTTTGGACAACGTTTTTCCCCTGGGCGGATAGTTTTTTTAGGGATTTTGCAACCTTAGTGTCTGCATCCAAAGAAAAATCGTGAGTTTTGTAAGGGGAAGGTTAGTTCGTATCCCGCCTGACTTTTCTTGACTTGTTCGGCTTGATCTGATGATACTGTTCGTATTATTGGGGTAGCGTTGCTAAACAAAGTTGTTTCAAGAGCAAACATGCATGATTTTGTAAAAGCATAATGTATAATTAAAAAAGTAATTTTGGGATGAACTGATGACCGTGACACGGCTCGGGATATTGCAACCTCTCCTGCTACTCCTCAAAATTCTGCCCCAGTTTGATGGGTTGACATTTCTGATTGGTTCTCATGTGGCGATCGGCCGAACTTACTTCGGAATTTTGAGGGTCCTCCTCAAAATTCTGCCCCAGTTTCCAATTGCGGGGAAAATGAGATTTTTATTGAATTGTGACCGAACCCATAGGGATGCCTACGTATCCCCTCTTAAAGGGGAATCGGGTCAGGCATAGTTCAATTTAAATCATCATTGAGAAAGCATAATATTACACATATTAGCGTTTGACTGCATCTGAATTGATTGGCTTTGGCCATACTTCTCTGTCCATTTCAGCGAGTATAAGTGCTCCTCCTGTCAGTACCCCGTGAACCATATACGGACCCTGCCAGTTGGGAGAGAACTTCCCTTTGGCTTCGTCTTGATGTGGAAAGATCTTCTTCAACACCAGCTGCCCCAGTGTGAACTGTCTAGGCTTGAATTTCTTGTTAAAGGCTATGGACATTCTGTTCTAATAGAGTTGACCATGACAGACTGCATTCATTCTCTTTCCGTCTATGAGGGCTAGTTGCTCATAATGGCTCTTTACTCATTCTGCGTCGCTGAGCTCAGCTTCTTGTATAATTCTTAGAGATGGAATCTCAACTTCGGCAGGAATAATAGCCTTAGTACCATAAACTAGCATATAGGGAGTTTCCCCTCTTGAGGTGCGAACTGTGGTGCGATATCCTAATAAGGCAAATGATAACTTCTCGTGCCACTGCTTGTGCCTTTCTATCATCTTTCTTAGTATCTTCTTGATGTTTTTAATGGCGGCTTCTGCAGCTCCATTCATCTGAGGTCTGTAAGCTGTGGAATTTTTGTGTTTGATCTTGAAATCCTCGCACATAGCTTTCATCAGGTCAATGTTGAGATTGGAACCATTGTTGGTGATGATTGACTCGGGAATCCTGAATCGACAAACAATACGGTCGCAGACAAAAGTCTGCCACGACTTTCTTAGTCACTGCTTTGTAGGATGTTGCTTCGACCCATTTGGTGAAATAATCGATGGCTACCAGAATGAATCTGTGTTCGTTGGAGGCAGCAGGCTCGATTGGTCCAATAACGCCATGCCCCATGCGGCGAATGGCAATGGTGAGCTTGTTGTGTTGAGCTTTTTGGAGATATCTTTATCATATCTGCGTGTATCTAACAGCGGTAGCATTTCTGGACATACTAGATGCAGTCTGTTTTCATAGTCATCCAAAAGTAACCAACTTGGAGTATCTTCTTTGCCAGAGCAAAATTGTTCATATGCGGGCCACAGGTCCCAGCATGAATCTCCTCTAGCAGCTTGGATGCTTCCTTTGCATTGACACAAAGTAATAATCCCAAATCGGGAGTCCTTCTATATAGGATTCCTCCGCTGTGAAAGAAATTGTTGGATAGTCTTCGAAGTGTGCGTTTCTGAGTGGGATTCGCAACAAGCTCTAGTTAATCTCCTTTCGCCAAATACTCTTCGATGTCATGAAACCAAGGATTTTCGTCTGCTTCCTCTTCAACATGGGCACAATAAGCTGGCTGATTATGGATCTTTATGGGAATAGGATCAATGAAATTCTTGTCAGGGTGTTGGATCATTGAGGACAAAGTAGCCAATGCATCGGCGAACTCATTCTGGATTCTGGGGACATGCCGAAATTCTATCTTCGTGAACCTCTTTCTTAATTCCTGTACGTGGTGCAGATACGACAGAATCTTGGAATTCTTGGTATCCCACTCTCCTTGTACCTGATGTACTAGCAAACTTGAGTCACCAATCACTAACAGCTCCTGGACGTTCATGTCAATGGCCATGTTCAGCCCTAAGATATAGGCTTCATACTCTGCCATATTGTTGGTGCAGGGGAATCAGAGTTTGGCAGATAACGGATAATGCTTACCCGGTTTCTGATATTAGGACTGCTTCAATGCCAATTCCCTTAAAGTTTGTTGCTCCATCGAAGAACATTATCCAACCGTCATAGGATTCTGCAATGTCTTCTCCTATGAATGATACCTCTTCATCAGGAAAATACATTTTCAAAGGTTCGTATTCTCCGTCTACAGGGTTCTCAGCAAGATGGTCTGCCAGTGCTTGTCCCTTGACCGCTTTCTGAGTCACATAGATAAAATCAAACTCACTCAGCAGGATTTGCCACTTGACTAGCATGCCTGTGGACATGGGCTTCTGAAAGATGTGCTTCAATGGATCCATCCTCGATATGAGATACGTTCTGTAGGCACAGAATTAATGCCTCAGCTTCTGGGCTACCCAAGTCAAAGCACAACAAGTGTGTTCCAATAGAGAATATCTGGCCTCGTACGGAGTGAACTTCTTGCTGAGATAATAAATGGCTTGCTCTTTTCTTCCTGTTTCATCGTGCTGCCCCAAAACGCAGTCGAAAGCTCCATCTAACACTGCAAGGTAGAGTAACAGAGGTCTACCTGGCTCAGGCGGTACCAAGACTGGCGGTGTTGACAAGTATGCCTTGATTTTGTCAAAAGCCTTTTGACAGTCATCGGTCCACTTTGTTGCGGCGTCTTTCTTCAGCATCTTGAAGATCGGCTCACAGATAACTATAAATTGTGTTATGAATCGGCTGATGTAATTAAGTCTCCCCAAGAAACTCATCACATCCTTCTTGTTCTTGGGCGGTGGTAGTTCTTGAACGACTTTTACCTTTGACGGATCCAATTTTATCCCTCGACGGCTGACAATGAACCCGAGAAACTTTCCAGCAAGAACCCCGAATGCACACTTCGCGGGGTTCAGCTTCAGATTGTATCTCCACAACCTTTTGAAGAACTTCCTCAAATCTTCCATGTGGTCAGTGGATTTCCTAGACTTGATAATAACATCGTCCATGTATACCTCGATCTCCTCGTGGATCATGTCGTGGAAGATGGTGGTCATAGCCCTCATGTAGGTGGCCCCTGCATTCTTCAGGCCAAATGGCATTATCTTGTAACAGTACACTCCTCATGGCGTAATAAAAGCCATTTTCTCAGCATCTTCCTCATCCATCCAGATCTGATGATAACCATCGAAGCAATCCATGAATGATTGTAGTTCATGCTTGGCGCAATTGTCAATCAGGATATGTATATTTGGCAAAGGGAAGTCGTCTTTCGGACTAGCCCGGTTGAGATCCCGGTAGTCGACATAGACCCTGACCTTCCCATCCTTCTTTGGTACTGGCACAATGTTGGCTAACCATGTCGGGTACTCTACTACCCTAAGAACCTTGACATTGATCTGCTTGGTGACTTCTTCTTTGATTTTCAAACTCATGTCGGGTTTGAACTTCCTGAGCTTTTGTTTTACTGGGGGACACATTGGATTGGTTAGAAATTTGTGAGGCACAATAGACATACTTAGACCAGTCATGTCGTCATACGACCAGGCGAATATGTCCTCATACTCCTTTAGAAATTCTGCATATTCTTTCTTTTCTGATGGCGACAAATGAATGTTGATTCGTGTTTCTTTGATATTTTTTGAATCTCCCAGGTTGATGGTTTCAGTATCGTCCAGGTTGGACTTAGGTCTGTTCTCAAAATTCTCAACTTCTTTGACAATCTCGTCAGGTATGTCATCCTCTTCTGAATCTACGTCCGTTTGCTGTGTTGTCTCGTTACATGTCACAGCCATCGATTCATCAAGACAGGTAATAGTACTGCCCGAGACTCGTCGGGCTTTGGTTGTCCTGACAATCCAATTCTTGAGGTACGTCCCTCTGCTCATAGCCTATATAGAAGGGCCTTCCTCCCCCTCCTCCTCGAGAATAACACAACAGTCCATATCATTATCCTCCAGAAACAAGTTCCTCATTGCTGCAAGTGTCTCTTCTTCGTCTGATCTATAAATAACGTCGACCTGTTGGAAGGTCTGCTCCAGATGCGGTATTGGTTGCTCCAAAGGGTAATAAGGACCGGGCCATGGTGGCAACAAGTTTTTGAATTCTTCCCAAGTGTATTCATATCCCAAACTGAAAGTGGTGTCGTGCTTCTTGAGTTTGATAGGTTTGGAGATCCCCTGAAGGTTCTTGCCGAGCCCTTTACCTAGCTTGTACCCTCGCCAATTCATCATACTTGCGATCTTGCTATCCCACCATTTGTCTTTGTCGATTGTGTCGACCCGTTCAATATGGTGGTAAGTTTTTCCACCCAGCTTCTTTCTTCTTTCAATCACCGGAATAGTCTTGCAACTGTAAATAGGGTTGCTACTGTCACCATTAATAATCACCTCTTGGTGGTTCCACTCGAACTTCACTGCCTGATGTAGCGTTGATGCTACGGGCCCCAACAGCATGGATCCAGGGTCGTCCCAATAACAGATTGTAGGACATTGTCACATCTATCACTTGGAAGTCCACCTCGAACCAGGTTGGCCCCATTTGCAGGCATAGGCTGATCTCACCAATGGTGGACCTCTGAGATCCATGGAAGGCCTTCACGTTGATCTCTCCATCCTTTATCTCATGCATCCCTTTACCCAATTTCTTGAGCATTATCAATGGACAGATGTTAAGGCTGGATCCCCCATCGATCAGGATTCTGGTGATGAAATAATCTTCACATTGCACAGTTATGTGCAGTGCTTTGTTATGGACCAGCCCTTCAGGGGGCAGCTCGTCCTCAGGGAAAGTGATCTTATGGCTTTCCAACACTTGACCTACCATATTAGCCATTTCTCCACTAGTGATGTTATTTGGCACATAGGCTTCGTTCAACACCTTCAATAAAGCATTCTTGTGCGTCTTGGAATTCTGCAGCAAAGAGATGATGGATATTTGCGCTGACGTTTTGTTCAACTGGTCGATGATCGAATACTCCTTGGCCTGTACTTTACTCCAAAGGTTGTCCGGACCTGTCTCGATAATGGGAGGCCTATTGGAAGCCTACCTGCTGGATCCAGCCAGATGTTCAGGGGTGTAGACTCTACCAGTTCTTGTCATACCTTGCACTGCAACAACCTCTTCAGTCTTGAATTTGCCTTTCCTTCTCGCCTCTGCTGTATAGTCCCATGGTACAACATCTGTATAGAAAGATGGTGTGGTAGATATTGCCACCATGATTGGCGCAGCTACCCTCACTTCGAATGGAACATGTGCTTGGGGTGGCAAGACTGCAACCTCAAATGGTGTCGGTGCATTCACTAGAGATACGAACTCAACTTCAATCGATACTAGTGCCTTTGCAGGTGACGCTGCTTCAAACTCAAGAGGCATGGACATATTTACCTCAGCATCCTTAGACGGTTGGATCTGGACTATGATTGGGTTGAGAGTGAGTGCAGGTTTCTTTGGATCATCGCCTTCTGCGATCAACCCGATTGATCCCTCAGGGTCCCAATCATCTTCTATTTCAATCAAGTGGATGCCTCCACCCTTATGGTCCGGAAGAGGATTGTTGTGGATGTTTGGAGAGGATTCCTTTGCCATGATGACCTTGTTGTCAATCAGGGATTTTATCTTGTCCTTCAAAGAGCGGCATTCATCGATGGTGTGCCCCTTCATGCCGGAGTGGTATGCACAGGACTTGTTTGGGTTGACCCATTGAGAAGTATTCTCAGGGGTTGCAGCATGGATGTGGGTGACATAATTGGCAGCTTTGAGCTTCTCATACAACTAGTCGATGGGTTCAGCGATGGCGGTATACTGTTTTGGAGGTCTGCGGTCAAAATTAGGACGAGGTCTAGGGAAGTTTTGACGGGTAGGGGGTGATTGGTAATGAGATGGTTGGGAATTGTAAGTATGGTAGACAAGAGCGAGTTATGAGTATATGGGTGAAGCAGGTTGATATGTCGGTGGCGGAGATGATTGATAAGTTGTTGGTGGAGCTTGGTATGAGGGTGCTTGGTAATTTGGGGTGGGTTGATATGTGAGTGGAGGTGTTGGGTAAGTTTGGTATTTGAGTGGGGATTTGGTTCTTTGTGCAACCATCACGGCTCCCACGTCTCTTTTCTTAGACACACCACCAGACTGCAAAGCCTTGTTTGTAGCTTGCAAGGCTTCAAAATTTGTAACCATACCGCTCTTGATACCTTCAATCTGTTCACCTAATTTGATAATGTCGGAGAACTTGTGGTTTTCAATCATCATCAACCGTTCATAGTACTGTGGGTCCTGGGCCCGGACAAAGAACTTGTTCATCTGCTCCTCTTCTAAGGTAGGTCTGACCTTAGCAGCTTCGGACCTCCAGCGAGTAGCATACTCGCGAAATGTCTCTGTGGGCTTCTTTTTCAAATTCTGAATATAGAACACGTCTGGTGCGTTCTCTGTGTTGAATCTAAATCTGTCCATAAAGTCAGATGCCATGCTCACCCAATTCAACCATTTCTTGGGGTCTTGGCTGATGTATCAAGACAATGCATCTCCTTTCAAACTCCTCATGAACAGCTTCATGCGGATCCTTTCATCCTTTCCTACTCCAACCAGCTTGTCACAATAAGTTCTCAGGTGGACCCTTGGATCACCCGTACCATCAAACATTTCAAACTTAGGAGGTTTGTATCCCTCGGGTTGTTCGACATCGGGTTGTATGCAGAGGTCTTCATAGTTCAACCCTTCGACTCCCTTGACTCATTCGACGCCTTAAACCCGGTTGGTCAACTTCCTAAGTTCTTCGGCCAAGTTCTTGATAAACAGGTCATTTTCATCAGACTCGGGTGTGTATGTGATAGGGGAGTGGATTGTGGCATGGTCTGCACGTAGATGGGATTGTTATGAGTGTGGAAATGGTCATTTGTGGAGTTCTGAGGTTCTGGGATAAGCAGTGGGGTGTTGTTTGGAGTATGGCAGGCATTGCAGTGTTCTAGGAGAGTTTGGTTCTTTGTTGGGGTGTTGTGATGATGAGCTGCGGGATGATTTTGCTGCTTTGGGATGTTTTGAGGAGGTGCAGGATTTTGGATATTGACGTCTGGGGTGTTGAGGGAGAATGACAGGTTTGCCAGATTCCGAACTTGATCAAGCTCTTCTTGAAACTTTAACAATTTCCGTTCCAACTGCGACACAGTTTCATTATGAAGCCAAATACCCTGGCCATCAGTGGCCTCTACCCGTTCAACTACATTCTCATTTCTGTTATTGCCTGAATCTTCCATTTTCTTTTTGCCTTTGTTCTTGACTTTGGGAGGACTAAGAGGAGGAGAGGGTAGAGGGCCCCTAAATCTTGTAAGATAGGATGATGATGCCAGAGTGCACGAACTAACCTTTGGGGACGGGAATAAATAAATAAATAAGGAAAAAAACAAAAACAAAAGTAACCAAGTCATTGAGGATTATGAAAAGTATTGCGGTATTTAAACACATAGTGCGGGAATGTAAAGTGCGTCCTAATTTGGGGACCTCTTTTGTGCCCGAGGTAGGCCTAGCGACAAATTGATTTGGAGAAGTTAAGATGCTAAATGCCTCATTTTATTGATAAGAAAATAGACGAACGTCAAAACGACACTAAATAAACAGGAAATAAAGGTCACTAATGGCCATTGGCCTTATTACATTGATAAAGTAAAAGAAAGACGTTCCTATCTACTTGGTACCAGAAGAACCTTCTCCAGACTCGACATTCTTGCTTCCTTCGTACAGCTCCCCTAACTCGCGAAGCCCCAGCAACAGGTATGCTCTAGCTAGGTGTCCTCCGTCAGTCCCTCCAGCCTTGTGACAGTCTTCAATCCTTTTGAGAATTTTTTTCTCCAGCTCCCTTATGCCTTGCTCCAAATACCTTAACCTTTTGTTGGTGCTGATAGCCATATCCTTTCATTCCTCGATCAGTTTCTTGTTAGACTCATGTATTTCACGGTGCTCATCCTCACACTCACGGATCCTCTTGAGCAGTTGGTTGTTTTTGACTTGTGCCTCATCCTTTTCATCTATAACCCTGTGGCCCTGAATGAATCCTGGCTCGCTCAGACCTCCCCAATTTTCTGCCAACCAACCAGAATAGAAAGGGGTACAACCGGCATGGTATCTTTCTGGCTCGATGGTGTCCTTCTCCATTATAATCTTGCAGTGCCACATGTGTTGGGCTTGACACTTGTGAGGACTATCGTCATTTTGGAAGTCAGCTCGAAGATGGCTCATCTTGTCGACCCTGGGTATGACTTGCTTCCAACCCGCTTGCCTCATAACTCGAAGAGGGACGTAAGGTTATGTTCCGCTCAGACCAATTAGTATTAGGAAGGTGCATCTCTGGAACAGGCGATGAGCTCCTCTATCGGAAACCACTCGAACATCCATTGTACTTGTCCTTCAGTCAGATTACCAAAGAGCTCGAACCATCCTTTGGCGTTCTCAGGCTGAGCAAACATGTAGGGGATGTAATTTATTCGCTTCTGGTGGTGAAAGCGATGTGGTCATCCTAGACTCTTCGACGAACTTCTTGTCGGTACTCACCCTTTTGGAGATGTTCCATGAGCGAAAGCTGAAGTAGTAGATTGCAGCCTTCGAAATGTCTTGCCCCTCGTTGACACTTTTCCAAGGCTCGATATATGCCTGCAATGATCATGTGCACAGTACGGAAGTCTTGCCCATCAGTTCCTTCTATTAGTGTCTTGGTTACCATGGCCAATCTGGTGTGGATTCTCTCATTTTTTATGGGAAACACGATCAGACCCAAGAAGCAAAACATGAAGATGAATACCTTACGATGGATGTGTCCCAAGGATGTGATGGCAAACTCGTCGTGGTAGGTACGGTATGATTTGCTGTGACCGTACCTCTCGTACAAGTAGTCAAAAGGGATGTATGACTTCTTTAAGCATACCAGTTCTGCATTCTTCTTCAGACCCATCATTTTGAGGAAACCTCTGCCTGTGCGGTTCTCAGGCATTAGCAACCCCGGGGTTTCCCATACTAGGCCAGCCAGTCCTCCTATTTCCTCCAGCAAAGGTGTCATTTCAATGTCCCTAAAGCGGAACACGGACCTTTCACAATCCCAGAACAGGGTAGCAGCCTCTATTATCATGTTGTTCGGCTGGATTTCTAGGAGAGATTGTAGATTGCCCAAGTATTTCTGACGAGAGTTTTGTCACTAGAATGTAAATCTTCTCACCAACTTAGCAACCTTGAATGGATATTGGAGACCATGCCGAATCTGGGGACTTCGTGCCTCATTTTTCTGCAAGGAAAAAAAGGTTAGGCCCTTACCCCACCAGACTCGACTATTTAACATCAACAATTAGCATAAAGCATTTAGTTCTCCAAATAAATGCACAGAACGTGATGATGTCCGTTTGGGTTTAGGGAAACCCAGTGGACTTTTGGATAAGGCAATCTTAAAAGCTATCGTGCAGACCACACTTTAGCCTGGCTAGGTTTGACCATGATGCATGAAAAAACATAACAGAGCAAGGTTTCTATGGGTTTTTAGACTGGTACCCTCAAGCGGACAACTCAAGGGGGAAAGGCACGGAACCGTCGACTGCACCGCTGATCGACTAGTTTTACCGCAAATAAGACTTTTCTAATTTAAGGGGGTAATAATATAGGAAGAGCGCAACCACTCATCAAGCGTTGCTATAGTATCTTGTTTGGCAAGAGTGGAGTATGAATCTTGAGCATGATTATGCAATAATAAATAAGCACTAAAAACATGTTGTCATGTATTTGCACGTTAGGAAAGTGGTAAATACAACATTTATGATTTAAAGTGGTTACAAAGAAAAACAAAGAAACATGTCAGTTTTTCCTTTTGGAAGGAATAAATATTCGAAAAATAATTAATTGCACATAGAGGGGGGAAAAGAAAGGGTGCAAAATATCAAACAAAGGCAAAATTGTCGCCATGCTGTGGCGCCCCCTCTCTCCTCGTGGAGATCGGGTTTATAACATTCGGTTGGGACAACTCTTTCCTTTTGGGAAAGGGGTTTGTGTTTTTGAGAGTCTCCACCTAACGATTTTTAAAGGTGTGTTAGGACACCAAAGGGGTTCATATACAACTACGTTGTTAACCATNTTGAAAATAGTAAAGAAGGTTAGATTTTGAAAGGATTACGATCTAAGCATATAAAGGGTATCCTAGGTTTATAATAATATGGATTACATCAGTACAATACCTGGTAATCACTCCTCGAAGAGGGGCTACACGTGGTATTAGCACACCGGTCATCATATTCATATTCTACCCTTTCCCACCCCGTGAAAGTAACTAAATTGAGTGTTGGTCTCGACCCCTATTGCATGCTCTTACCCGTCCCTTCCTATCAGTCCTTGGAGGAGTTTGTTTAGGACTTCTATCCTAGGAGGGAGGTTCTAGGTAGACCCTCAGGTTTAAAGGCAAAACACTAAGCGACAAACAAGAAACATATTGGGCTGCAATTAAGAGGGATAAACATACAAATAGGAAAAGGCTCAAGTACCTCCACAGATAAGGAAAATAAGAAGCATGACTCAAACACAGTTAAAGTCTTTTGATTCAGATCCTAAAACATGGTATCTAAATGATAATAACTAAGACAGATCTAGTTTTATTCCTTGTAACTGATTTCCTAAGGCTTGCCTATTGGTTTTAAACATGCTGACAGTTGAACACTAATCACAAAGGACAATTTTGGTTTTATTTCTTTAATTGATTTCCTAAGGCTTGCCTAGGTGTAAAATAACATGCAGCAAGAGTTAGACTAGGTGTTGTTAGGCGAGTATGAATGAAAACCTAAAACATGGTATCTAATGCACAGGTAGGGATGCAGAATGATGCATATGCAGAGTTCTAAGAAGGATTTGTAAATAATCACAGCATTATGCGCGATTTCAGAATATGCAAGAGTACCGTTTGTTAGTGTTATCCTAGGGACAGGATTTCTAAGTGTACACGGCAGCGTAGAGCATGATTGTAAAGTACTGGTTATCAACACATTTTTTAACGCAGGATTTTCTAAGTGATATAGTGAGTACATGCTGAAAACAGTGAGTGTAAGTCTTAGGGAGCCCGATCTCTAATGCATGAAATGAGTCCTAAGCATAGTTTATATTGCGCAAGTAGGAATATAAACCTAATAACATGATTTCTACCCCGTTTAATAGCTAAATCATGAATAGTCACCCCTTCCCTTTCCATTATCCATCCCCAAAGAGTTGTTTATAACAATTATTACAGGCCATTTGCATAAATTACATAATTGAATAATGAAAAGAAGAAGTTATACTATAGGGAGCCTACGGATAGGCCCAAAATCTCCAGAATCCTGATTGTCATTAGTTCACAGCCTTTCATACAAATCCAGGTGTGTCAGAGTCCCTAAGGATCTCAAGGGATCTCGGGCAGTGCTCACACCCAGATTTTCATAACCAAATTGAGTAAGTGCAGTGTGGAATGGCCAGCCTTTGTGTGTCAAAGTTCATAGGGAGCTCAAGGGTCCCAAAGCAATGCTCACACTAAGGGGCAGAACTTAAAGGTCTAGGAGTATAGTGAGAGTGCTTGACATAGTTTTGAAAGAGTTGAGTTGGAAAACAGTTTGAGAAATGAGTAGTTTGAAATAAGTTTTTGGAGAACAGAGGATTTGCTTTTAGTGAAAACAGTTTGAAAGAAAGGGATTAGGACAATCAACAACTCAGAACCACATCAACATGCATAGTACAGGGGAGCAGTCACAAATAGGGAATAAGGGATTGGGGACAAGTAGGCTGCTCATGAAGCAGATTTGCGTGCAAGTTAATACTAAGGTATCACAGAACTTTAACAACCACAGAACAGTTTTCATAAAGATGTTCAGGCCAGAAACTTAACGGAATCAGATTGAGGGATGCCAAAGAGGAAGTACATAACAAAGAGAGTTACACACAGGTCCAGGGAAAGGGTTACATCATATGTTCAGAATTACATATAACTAAGTGACACAAATACATGCTTATAGTGTGCTGGGGATCAGGGGTAAGGCAGAGTCCTAGTGAAACATACAAGAAGACAGTAAAAGATGTTGAAACTAAAGGGAAAAGGATAATCACATTGGTAAAATAACAAATTGGATGCTAATTGCAAGGTAGACAGCAGAACCACAAGTAGAAGCATAATAGAAACAAAAGGAATTGCAATATTAAAAGAGGCATGTTGTTTTTTATGTTGTAAACTTAAACTGAAAACATACCAGTTGAAAGAAAGAAAGAGTGCAAAGTGGAAAGCAATAAAGTGAAGAGAAGTAGAGCAGTAGCAGTAGAGCAATAGAACAGTAGAGCAGTAGTGTGTGTGTAAGAGAGTTTAGAGCAGTGTATTGTTTTCTTCCTTTGATAATGAAGAGCAGAGAGTATATATAGTTTGAAAGCAAGCAACAAATAAGGTAACCAGTAATAGTTCATCATAATTATAGAAATAAACTCTAATTAGAATCCAATCATTATAAGTACTCCCTTTAATTAAGGAGTCAATGTTCAATGGTAGCAAACAATGATAAACAAGGAAAGAAATCAACTGAGAAGCTGATTTTAATGTATAAGTAGTAGTAAAAGTATAGAGCATGTGATTAAGACTAAATACAGAATATCCTAATTAGGGTAAGTGTATAAGAACTAATTGACAGTAGGTTTATTCATAGAAATAAGGCAAGAGATAATTCTGGAAATCAACAAGAAAATCCAGAGAATCAGTATCAATCAAGGAAATATCACACAAAATAAGGAAATACTCAAAGTCAGGCAATGAGTATTACTCAAAGTAAAATATCATAATTTTAGGGAAATACTCGAAAATCAGTAGAGAGTATGATGTGAAAAATCAATAAAGCACTAAAAATACTTATTCAGAGATTCAAAATGCTAAAACAGTATCGATTTGAACGGAATATCATATACAAAGAAAAAATCAAAACCCTAATCATGAAATTAAGGATTCATCCCAGAAACTAGCAAGTAATTAAAGGAACCATTTCGACAAGCATGGTTTAGGCATAAGCGACAAAGAATCAGAAACCCTAACAGTGATTATAGAGCAAGAAATCACAAGAACACATAGAATATATACGAAACTACAGTAACATGCTAGAACAGGTAAACAATACTGCAAAATAAACTCGGACTCGCAGATTGAACCTAGAAATTTGGGGATTTTAACAACAGAGGATTCGAACAAAGGAAAAAGCTCAGATGATGTTTAAACATGGTAAAAACAAGATAATGCTAGGAAATTAGGAAAAGAACTGTTTTTAAAAAGGATCTCGAAACTCTAGTTTTAAAAAGTGAAGAATCATTTTAGGAAACGAGAAGATCTTTGAAGAAAATATGTAAAAACCTCATAATATACACAGATCTGTTACAGATCTAAAGAAATCGGAGGGTCTAAGGTTAGGTTTTCTAGAGAAAACCCAGAGAAGAAGAAGAAAACCCAAAATCTTACCGGCTTTTAATCGGAAGGTGATAGATCTTACTCGAACGGCCATAGATGAACGGAAAGATAGCATGAGACCGGAGATGGGAGTCGAAACACTTCTGGTTCACTTGAGAACCCCCAAACGGTGACACAAGTGCGAAGGAGGGAGCCATAAGGCTAGTAGGAGGTGAGACCTCCATGGTTTCCAGCGAGGAGGTGGCCGGAGAAGGGAGGAGATAGGTTTAGCAGGTGGAGCATTTTAGAGAGAGATGAGAGAGTTGAGAGAGACGGCTGAGTGAGAAATGAGGGGGGAAAATAAACGGAGGGGGGTAGTCATTTAGGGGTTAATTAAGGAAGGGAGAGATCTGGGCCGTTGATTTGAATTAATTAACGGCTCATATCAAATAGGGATTGGGTGGGGTGAGATTTGAAGACTGGGATGGGTATTAATTGGGTTAAGGGGTCCGGGTTAATTGGGTAAAAAAATCAAAATTAAAGTGGCTAAATGTTAAATACCCAAAAATAATTAATAAAAATGGCTAAGAATTATAAAAATGAAATTAATATAAAAATATAAAATGATTGATTATCGAGTAGAAATGGCACAAAATATATAATTAGACTAGAATTGCAAAGTTATTGCAATTATAGCCAAATAATGTCAATTTGGCTAATTGTGAAATAATTAAATCTTAATAGGATTAAAAAATGATATATTAAGCCAATGAATATTTTGAAATCATTTTTAATGCAATTTATAATTAATTATTAGAAATGAAAACACTGGATAAATTAAAATAAATTAATAAAAATATGGTAAAATTATAGAAAAATACCAATTGCTATGAAAGCATATTTTTTTTGAAGGTATATATGCAATTTTATAATAGTTTGAGGAAAAATTAGGTATCAACCCAGGTGTGGCCAAAATATCGCTTATGCGACCCCCCTTCAGCCTCCAACATTCCGCATCTACGAAAAATGTTTTTCGCATCTGCAAGTCTGCTTCTGCGGACTCCCACCACACCTGCGAAGTCCCAAGCTCCCATCCATGTTTGCATATGCAGACCAATTAGCATACCTAAGCATCCGTATCTGCGGCTCCACATCCGCATCTACGACCCATGCCTTGCCCAGCCTTCCTCCGCTTCTGCAATACATCCACCGCCTGCGGCCAATTCATCGTAGGTGTGAATGCACCGGGTATCAGAAAACTTCAGCAATCTCCTAAGTCCAAACAAGATCCATCAACCATCTGAAACATATCCGGGGCCCCCAAGACCCCATCCAAACATACCAACAAATCCTAAAACACAATACAAACTTAATCGAAACCCTAAATCACATCCAACAACACCAAACCGATGAATCACATATCATTCAAGCCTAATGAACTAACGAACTTCCAACTTGTTAAACACATGTCGAACTATACCAAATAAACTCAGTATGACCTCAAATTTTGCATGAAAGTCCGAAATGACACAACGGGCCTATTCCAACTTCCGGAACCATAACCAAATTCCTAATCTACTCTAAAATTAAAAAATACTACCCGGTTCCATACTACATCCCATGAAAAAGAACTTAGACACAAAGAAAAACCCTGGGGGATTATTACTACCTAAAAAAAAAAAAAATACATGTTTATCAAAACTAGAATCAAAGATCAAATCATTCTCTTAATCTTCAATCATTCCAACTTCGCCGAACGCATCCGAATCAAAGTAAGGCATTCCAGATCTCAACCAAACTTTGTAACACAAGATCAAATCAACTAAATGAGCACATTCAAATTCTCAATCCACAATCGGATTCCGATAAAATCAAAGTGAACTTCCGGTCAAACCTATGAACTCTCTAATTCTTTAAATTGCTAACTTGGCCAAAAAATTTAGGAACCTCCGAATTAAAATCCGAACATATGGCTAAGTCTAAATAATCATACAATCCTATTGAAATCATCAAATCTCGATTCTGAGGCCATTTATTCAAAAGTCAAACATTGGTCAACTATTCCTACTTAAAGCTTCCAAATTAAGAATTTCTCTTCCAAACCACCTTCGAACCTTTCATAAGTTGAAACCAATCGTGTTCACAAGTCATAATACATCATATGAAGCCACTCAAAGCCTCAAATTGTAGAATGGAATGCTAGGACTCAAAAAGACCAGTCGGGTCATTACAATACTTTTGGTAAGAAGTAGTTTGTGTTTGGCTAATAAATTTGAAAAACACTTTTGAGCAGCAATTAAGTGCTTCTAATAGCCTGTTTGTCCAAGTTTTTTTCGGGCCAAACGTATTTTTTCTCTCAAAGTTAAGGTGTTTGGCCAAACTTTTAGAAGGAAAAATGTGCTTTTGAGTAGAAGCAAAAGTAAGTTGAGAAGTAGAAAAAAATAGCTTCTTCCCAAAAGCACTTTTTAAAAAGAACTTTGAGAAAAATACACTTAAAGACACTTTTTAAAAGCTTGGTAAAACATTAATTGATGCTCAAATATACTTTTCAAATTAATTAGCCAAACACAAACTGCTTGTCACCCAAAGTAATTTTCGAAAAATACTCTTGAGAAAAATACTTTTCAAATTACTTATTTTAAAAGCTTGGCCACACATTCGAAAGCAATTTATTTTCAAAAGTAATAAAAGCCAAAATCACTACATTCATGTGATTTTTTTTTACTAAAAGAAAAACGAACTTGTTCTAAATAGAAATCTATTTAAGGTGAATGTCTATATATTAGAGAGATCTTAGGGATTTTACTTGGTGGCTAAGTCACTTTTTTCCTATTAATATAGGGGTTCTATTCCATTGTAATTGATCCCAAAAATCAATAAGAATTCTTTCTCTACTTTTCTCTGCAATGATCTTCTTCTTTTATTGTTTCATAACACGTTATCAGTACGAGACTCTAACCAGTTGAATAGAAGCTTTGGGATTGAGCATAATGATTGTCAATTATTCCATGAACTTCCTTCATGATTAAATTCTGGATTTAAGGTAAGTATTTTACTTTATTTTTCTCTTTTAAATTCTTGAAATTCTATAATTTGATTTTAAATACAAGAAAATACAATAAATTTTGATTATAACTCTAATAGAGTTGTAAGAAATTATAACCACCTAAAGTGGTAAAATTTCTATGTCTTGACATGATTAAATTCATGTATGATTGTGGGCAAATAAATAGAAACCTGTCCCATTGAATTTGCTTCATTCTCATTCTCTTAAGAGATTGTGATAGCAGTATGTGATAAGTCTGAAAGAAGACAAAATTATTACCACGAAAATATCAATGGATGTGGACGTGATAACAGACAAAATTATAATCGTCATCATTGTGATAATGAGAATAATAAAGATTCTCAAAATAATCCTTTACTATGTGAAATTAATATTTGTCATCGATTTGACATGAGATTTTGTAAAGCACATATAGATGATTATGGTCTATTCATGATGTGAATGTGACAACATCTGATTCATGAATACATATTCATTCTTGGAAGAATATAAATGTGCTAGTGGTAGTGGATATACCACACTAATCTCTAGAAAAAGGTTTGAGATGAAATAATGTCATTATTATGGCATGAACAATCATTGATCACGTACCTATTGTGATTATGCCAAATATTTTGGCAATTTGATTATTAAAAGACAACGGTAATGCAAGAAATAGATTTTGCATATAATTTTGACAATGAACATAATGGTATAACTTTCTCCTTAAAAGTTTATTCACCATATAGATGTTGATGAATATGTGGTAGTACAAAATTAATTGAGAGTTCTGGAAGAGCCAAATATTACTATTTTGGAGGAATACAATTAACTATCATGTCAATCTATTGTGTTGTAGTAAGTCTCAAAAAAACTTATTTAGTTTTTAAAGTATTCGCAAAAGCGGTTGGTTATATTGTGGCTATAAATAAAAGAAAAATTTAATATATTGTAATACTACAAATTGAGCGGGGTAATATGTCTGTGAAAAGTTACCCGCTTTATTCTCCAGTTTCTACTACACAAATAAAAGAATGCCACAATAAAGTGGATGTTTATTGATATAAAAACCCATATCATAATAAACTTGGAATTTATTGATAATTGCACACGTCATGGTGTAAACCTGAACTTTATCAATATTGATAGTTTATTCAGTTGGCATAATTGGTTTAGCCATGATAATTTTAGTATGATGTGCAAAAATATAAAAGAATTTACATGGATAAATATTAAAGAACTAGAAAGTTCTGTATGAATTCTCTTATGTTGTTCTCATTAGTTAATACACCAAAATTGAGATTGAATCCCATGAATGATGGAAATATCAAAGGTGAATATGGGCTCATTCACCTGCCATGTATATCACATAAGATGCATATATGAGATGATTACATGTGCGATTATTATTAACCCGCAACCTGGTGTTTACGAGGTAACTTGCTCAATAATTTAATTTAGAGCATATTCTAGATTTTTTATTTAAGATAGTTCATCTTGATAAGTTGGTTTACATCACAATAGGTTTAGCAAAATGATTTATTAAGTGCCTCCACTTAATAGCTAAACTATTGCTTATGAGAACGAAGTTATCTATATCAATTTGATATACGTTATATACCAAAGTATATTACACTCTCCTCACAAGTCGTTCAGGGTCAGGAACTAAATAATTCTATCTTATTATTATTGATGTGTGGTGTATATATTGATTAACACCATAACGCACAAAGATGGGTTCCCAAAGTTGAGGAAGAAAGTTAGTTTTTCCAACACGGGAGGGAGAGATGATAAACATTTGAGAAAAGGTTACGTGGAATGAATTATCAATTCTCTATAAGCATTATAATGTGATAGCAAGGATTTTCAAGGTGCAACATATTCATTGAAGTTAATATGGATGATTTATTTATCAAATCTCTGCTGAAGTCAACCTTCAAGAAGCTAGTGTACAAGATTGGGATGCGACGACTTAAAGATGTGAATTGATGCTCTCATCAGGGGGAGTTAATACGTGTTGTACTCTTTTTTCCTTACAAGGTTTTGTCCCACTAGATTTTCCTTGCAAGGTTTTTAACGAGGCAACAAAAAAACGTATTATTAAACATGTGTACTCTTTTTACTTTACTAGAATTTTTTTTCCTATTGGATTTAGTTAAGGTTTTAACGAGACACATTATTTGTTGAATAGACATTCAAGGGGGAGTATTATAAATAGAATTCTATTTAAGGTGAATGTCTATATTTTAGATAGATTTTAAGGATTTTACTTAATGGCTAAGTCACTCTTTACCTATAAATATAAAAATTATTTCATTATAATTGATCCCAAAAATCAATAACAATTCCCTCCCTGCTTTTCTTTCAATATGACAATAAGGTAAAAGACAAAGAAACTCACTCTTAAAGCAATAATGAATTTTTAGCCGAGAGAAGGGTTTCCCTAGCTAGTGTCATTGTAAATTAATAACAACGCCCTTTAATAATAGGGATAAGCATTAACAATAATTTCCGACTTCTTCTCTTGATTTTTTTCCTTTTGAATCCATCGAAATTTTGGAATTTCTTTATTAGGGATATCAAATTTTTTCCCACTTATTCTCCTTTTAGTTCCTTTTTTGCTTTTTTAACCTAGATAAATCAAGTTTTGTTACGGATATTAATTGAAGAAGTGATATTTCTCTTATTCTTTTCTGCTTTTAATATAGTATATTCAATATTTTTCGTTCTTTTATTGTTTCATAACAGAACCTTTTTATTTCCATCTAAAGATTGGAAGGCAACATAAATATGTGTTCTAGTTAGGGGCGTTCAAATCGAGCCGAAAAATCGCACCAAACCGAAAAACTAAACAAAACCAATTAAAAAACCCAACGAGGTTTGGTTTGACTTGGTTTGCTATTGAGTAAAAAAATCCGAACCAAACCGATATATAGATATATAATTTTTTAAATAAATTTTTCAGACTTTATATTGAATTTTCTTTAAAAAATATAGAAGTATTTGGAATCCTCTCGTGTGTTAACCTTGAAAGCATACATTGACGGAAAATTATTGATAGACTACTAAGAAAATAACTATCATGTGTTAGTGATAAAATTCTTTCATTGGAATATTTTAATAGATCATTTATTTGTCATTTTTTTTAATATTTACTAAATATATATTCACTTATCAAAATTTTATCTGTAACTTTAACAAAGTAAAATTCGAATAATATTCACGTAAAAAGACCCGAAAACCTAAAAAAAAGTCCGGCAAAATGGAACCAACCCAAATCCATATAGTTGGTTTGGTTGGTTTTGATAAAAGTCGAATACACCCCAGCTCTAGTAAATTTACGGAAGAGACGATTTGAAGTAGGGGGCTTGGATTGAAGACTATTGGGTTTCTCTCTCTGCGAGTTGTGGCGACTGCTGACTGCTCGACTTAAGTCTTGATTAGCTGTGGTCCTTGTAGTTGCCTAATCTCTTCCTTTTGGTGTTCGATTGCTCCATATTTACGCACTGCCTTGTTTCATCCTTTCAACTGTTCTAGTAAGCTTTTCTTGCTTTACGTTTTATATATTTTGACATATGGGTCTATTTATTCTTCATGTATTTCTTTTCTTCTTTTTTGGATTTCATATTTCAAAGGGTTTAGTCTAATATCTAGGTATTCTGCTTTAGCTCAAAATCAAGAAAACATGGAATCATATCAAAAGTATAGTAATTTGTTTAGGACCTTTGATGGGACATAAACACCTCTATTTATATTTGTGTTAGTACAATGATGTGTGCCTCATAATCTTGTCGGGTGGTTCTTGTTCTGCTGTAAAACGGTGCTTTTCTAAATTGAGCAAATTTACCAACTGATGAACTTTTTTTTTTTTTTTTTGGGTGGACGGCATTTGTTTTGGGTGTGGAGGCTAGTATTGGAGTAGAAATATCTAATGTTCTGGTTACTTATATTGCACAACAACAGAAAACGTGATCAGTTCTTTCTCTATTGGATGAAGTGCTTCAAGTTCCAATTCTTGGATCAGTCTCATAATTAATTTGGATTTTATAATTTGTGTATTTGATAAAATTTGAGTACTGAAAACTTTTAATTTGATCATGTCTTAGACCATTGTCCTACTGTTGTCCTTTTGGGCTTTTCAATTAGGCAATATGCCAAGCCAACGCTTACCATTACAGCTGTGCAAAATCTGTGCTTTCTGCTTAACCAGTTTAGGACAAGTATTCCTCAACGTGTGCTCCCAAATCTTGCTTCCCAGGACTGCATTTGTTAGAAAAACGACAGTAGGTAGTTTGAGAGGTCAGCATTTCAGCATCGACATGTGCTGCTAAAAATGTATATCGACAGCTGTGGAGAAACACTGGGACTGCGCACACAAATCAAGAAGGGCTAAAAATGAGGTATTTGAGGCTTCGAAACACAAAATTAGGTTCTAAAACATAAGATGACCTATTGGGTCATCACATTGTATTGCTCCTTTTATTGGATGATTAGTTGTTTCCTGCTTAAGGAAAGTGATTGTAATGGAGAGCACACAAGGCTTTACTGATAACACGACTAAATCAAGGGAAATCTAGGGAAGATGACAGCATAGTGCAGAGAAAGAAGTTGTTAATGTGCAGTCCGGTGTACTAAGCTCCCGCTATGTGCGGGGTCCGAGGAAGGACCGGACCACAAGGATCTGTTGTATGCAGCCTTACCCTACATTTATGCAAGAGGCTGTTTCCACGGCTTGAACCCGTGACTCCCTGTCACATGGCAGCAAGTTTACTAGCTACGCCAAGGCTCCCCTTTTTCTGATGGAGTATGAGTGACTGAATGATAGTTACAAAAACTTCCCTTTCGTATATCTGCCTAGATCTGGAATTGTTCCAATTTTGTAAAGCCGAAGTTTCTATTTTTAACTATAGTTGAGTGAATAAGCACGAGGAGAATGCGTTTGTCTTTACAGTCACGGCTGCCAATGGTGAACAAAGCTAATTTGACTGAGTTACATGCATGAGGAATAAGATATGACTGTTACGTGTTCATTGTTTAGCTATCTAACTAGTGAACACCTTAAAGATATTTGTTGGTGCTTGCAATTTCTTGAAATTTTGCTTACTTATGAATTGCTTGTGACACAGGTCTTTCGATATTGAATGAGGGCACTAGAGATGAGTTGAACTGGCTTGTTGTTAGACCATTCTTTGATACCATTTCTGGTCAATGGCTCGTAAAGGAAACCGACAGAAGTACAGAAAAGGAGTTTCAGATTCTGGATCTGGATTGGTAAATGAGAATGAAAACAGTAGTCTGACTGAGGCAGAGGGCAAAAATGCAGAACCTTTTAATGGTAATCTTTCCGGCATATCTCTAGCAGAGAGCTTCGACAATACACATGAACGTGAAGGCAAGAAAAGCAAGCACAAATCTAGAAGATCACCTAAAAAGGAAAAGAAAGATATTGATACATTGTCAATTGCAGAGGAAATAGGGCCTGAAGAAGGCAGTGGTGCAGGAATTTTCCAAAGTCATAAAAGTAGAGGGGTTTCTCCCGAGTCAAGAGAAGGTGGTGAGACGTCTCCGCACACTAGTCACCGCTCAGACAATTCAAAGGGAAGTTTTGGCCAGTTGGGAACAGGATTATATAGAGACAATATATTAGAAAATTTTAAAGTGTCTATTATCGTAGTTTTTAGGAACTTGATGACATTGGCTCTGTCTGTCTCAAAGGCATCAATTCAGTGGTTAGAGTGGTGGAAACCTTTGCTCGATTCTTTGAGGAGAAATTTATTAATTGCGAGTAAGCAAGTTCAAGAAAAGGTTCAGCATGCATACCCTATAGTGGTTCGGTGGATCATGCACAATTTATTCAATGTGACTGGGTATGTTCAAGAAAGGGTTCAGCATGCATATCCTATAGTGGTTAGGTGGATCATGTATTTTGGAAATATAATTATTCTATTATCAATGGTTTGGTTGTATTGTGCTCTTAGAGGAATTGGGTCCTTTCTATGCATGGGGAGGACTTCAATTCTCTCAGTCATCTGGTGGGCTGTTCTATCTTTGATCGCAGCCGCTAAATTCAAGTTTCTATTGATTTTGGTAAGCGACTAGCTTCTTTTTTTGCATGGAAAACAACATCTTCACCCCTCAAATAATAAAAGGTGTTTGTGAGCACATATGTCTAACCCTAATTGCTTCTCATCTTTGGGTTGGCTCATGAATGATTTTATGCTGAACCAGAATTCCGGAAATCACTTTGAGGAGCTATGGATTGTTTTCCCTAAGTCACTAAATTAGTTTTGGCCATTTCTAAAAGTGTGATTTTGTTTAAATTGTTTTGGACAAAAATCAGTGTCCACTATTGAGTTTGACCATTTCATGCTTAGAGATTCTAATAGTTGACTTTTACTGATTTTGACTGTGTATACTTTGCTCCATGACTCCATCTTATTCTGTTAATGCTTCTTGAATTACTGAAGGTGGTCACTATAGTTTTTAAGTGAAATATTTCTTTTCATTCTGGGAACTTACCAATTTCTTCAGCAGTTTCTAAGACTGTAAATTTGATAAATTAGTGGCTTGATTTTGTGGAGTTTCCTGTGGTCATCTCTGCCTTTGTGTTTTATTTGTAATCCTTGATTGTATTACTTCCGTTGAACTGCATAAATGAGACCTTTCAATCATCTTGCTGTAATGAATTGCTGTTAACATTCAGGCAGCAGTTGCTGTGATTGGACTTTTTACTGGGTTCATCATCGCAGTTCTAGGAGTTGCTGCAGTGAGCATCGGTTACTTGTGGTTCTATGGAAGATTTTGGACAGCGGTGCTTCTGGTCCTGAGTGGAGGTGATTACTTTTAAGCTTTAGTGTTGAGCAGTTGCTTTGACTTTTATCACATTGATTCCAGTTTTTTTCACTAAGCGCTGTTTTTCATTTTCAATTTAGGAGTGCTTTACAAGTTGAAGCATGAACGGCTTGCGGTGTTTCTCGTAAATTTGTATTCTGTACATTGCGCATGGACATATGTCGGATGGATTGGTTTAATCTTTGGTTTGAATTTATCATTTGTTTCGAGTGATATACTCACATTCTTCTTAAGAAACAAAGTAAATGATCATAGAAGGCCAAACAGCTTTCCTGATCAAACAACTGGAGTACAAGGTGAACCTAGCTTCTATTCTGGTGGATCAGTGCCTCCATCTGCTGATGATGTATATGTTCATACAGCTGATCGTGGCACTGGGATCCCTTCAACTAGTGGATCTGACGCTGATATGACATCTGAAGATGAAGTTCTCAGATTGTTAAACAGTACAGATCACTATTCAGCAGTGGGCCTGAGCCGATTTCAGAATATAGATGCTTCAGTTCTCAAGAAAGAATATAGGAAAAAGGTGATTCTTCAATGCCCTCCTGAAATTCTTACTCACAAAATATTCCTATCTGATTTTTCTGAACATCATGCTGTTTGAAGCTGATAATGCTAGATTAACTAGAAATGCCTTGCTATCGAAGTTAAAATATTACCAATCAGCTAAAGTATATCTTCTATTAGGCAATGCTGGTTCATCCTGATAAAAACATGGGCAATGAAAAGGCTGCTGAAGCTTTTAAGAAACTTCAAAACGCCTATGAGGTACAGTTTGTCTTGTGATTTGAGTTCTCTATTTGGTGTTCATTTCTGCACTTGATAAGAATTGGATTATTTCAGGTCTTACTTGATTCTTTTAAGCGAAAAGCATATGATGATGAATTGAGGAGGGAAGAGCTGCTGGACTACCTTCGGCGGTTCCAAAGCCCTTCGCAGAAGGTTTGAATGAATATAATTTTGAGTCATCTAATTAACCATTCTCCAAAAAATAATATTTTTGAGTCATCTAATTAGTTCATCTGTTAGACTTGTCATTTTATGCATATGTCAAATATGCAGTGAATTCAGCAAAAAGATGTTTTATTTCAATTTTTGCAACTATCTTTTTCTACAATAGATAAGGAACTTTTAAATGATGTCTAACTGAAATAAGAGATTGGTGAAGTCCTTGACAAATCTTATGTTTTGTGAAAGATATATGCCTTTAAGTCCTCGGTCATCACCTTTTGCTGAAGAAACCAGCTGGGAGAAAGTTTCTTAATGGGAACAGCTTTAAGTAATAATGGGTTTTCACATGTAGTCTTAAGTCTTAACTCTTAACTCTTTTGCCTACTTTGCCTGGTTGACTCGATTACATATAGGAATGAGCCCCTGTAGGTTCATCATATAAGTAATGACATCTAGCAGTAAAGGTCTTGCTCTAAATGCAGTCCCATGTCTCTGTAGGTCCTATATATTTATGGGGAAGGATCATCTTGTACCAGAAACTATATTTGGAGTATTAAATACTCCTGAAGTATGATTGTAATGTTGGATTATACTTTCACTTAACTCTGTCTCATGCTTAACCAAACAATTTTAGGGTAGAGGCTATGGGTTCTTCGCCTCTGGATTCACACAGACAGAAGCTGCAGCAGAGGATTCTCTTGCAGACGCTCGACG
Source organism: Nicotiana knightiana (assembly GCA_005239525.1). Taxonomy (NCBI): domain Eukaryota; kingdom Viridiplantae; phylum Streptophyta; class Magnoliopsida; order Solanales; family Solanaceae; genus Nicotiana; species Nicotiana knightiana. The sequence goes on along the minus strand of ML414581.1, from coordinate 29,712 downwards.
AATTACTTGCAAGAAGTGTGACAACTTTCATGTCTGGGTTTTCACTAAGAAAACAAAGTCCAAAGCAAGATGGTGCCAGGTTTTCCCTCCAGCGACAATATAAGCATGTTATAAATTCTTGAATTCTGTGCACTTTCTTTAACCATAAATTCTAGTTTGTCTTCCTCCTCTCTAGCATATGTTTTTTTATTAGGATATTTACCTTTTACTCTTCCATTCATAGGAATGCAATGATTTTCATCCAGCAAAAGATGGAGATGGATGGGTTGAACAGCCTTCACATCCATTCTTTTTTGGAATGCTACTGAAGGTATCAAACTAACTGAACAAACTTTCTTTCATGACGAGTCTCTTCTTTAAGTATAATGTTTTTTCTTTAGTTTTTTATTTCTCTCTCTCATCCTTGCGGTCTATGTGACACTATTGATCTCTACCAATATGTGCAGGTAGATAATCCTGTTGCCTATGTTTGTGCTGATAGCAGGATCTATAATGCTACTGAATGGTATATCTGTCAGGTAAAGTTTTTCTTCTCACCATCTGGTATAACGTTTGAATGGAATTGGTCTGGTAAATGAGAAGAAGTTGTTACTTGTTAAGCTTGGATGTTGTTCAGTTTTATCTGCTACGGGTGCTATACTGTTGTTTTGTCCATATTTAGGAAAAGATTAACTCCCATAAATGAGCATAGCTAACAGAAATGCTCGCTCACCTATTTCAAAATGGAAGAGTGCCTCTAGATGTTGTAAAGTTGGTTAATCATTGAAAACAACTGAGCAAGTGCACCCCTGTATCTTAGATAATCTAGTTCACATTATGCTGGGGATGCAGGGAATGAGATGTCCGGTCAACAGTCACAAGCCAAGCTTCCATGTAAATACAATGAAGAGCAGCAATGGGAAGAGAAGTAGCTCAGGACAAAGAGGCCCAAATATGGAAGAGACCATGACCGAGGAGGAATTTGTTGAGTGGCTACAGAATGCCGTACAATCTGGTACGTTTGGCGATTTTGATGGCAGGACATCAGCTGACACTAGTACTAGCAACAACGCTAGTGGAAGCAAGAGAAAGAAAAAGGGGAAGAAGCAATGGTGAGTATGAAGCTACCATCTAATCCGAATGATATGCTTAGACGAGTAATTCTAATCTGGAATGGACTTGACCCAAATGATTTCTGTCATCTGCATGTTCCAGCTTTCATAGCTGTTTTTTTTACAAACTAAACGGGGGGTTACTCGGCCTAGCTAAAAGTGGTTTGGTTTGGTGTTTAATTTGAAAGTTGCCTAGCAAATGTCTCCCACAAAATGGTAAGCAGAATCTGCTAATGTTTCCAATAGGTACAATCTCATCATCTCCTCAAGACCACCCTTGAAATTTATATGCTAATTTCAGTTTTTGGAAATTAATTTTAGAGAAAACTACATAATATGACTAAAATGAAAAAATAAATATCCATTTCGGCTCAATCACTTCGGTTCTGTGCTTCTCTTCTACTAGAGAAGTTTCGAATCTTCTTATAAGGTAGCAAAACAATCTCAAACAGAAAAGATCACAACTTGTTAGATCCAAATTTAACTACATAATCTGAAGAGATCTTTATTTTAATACATAACTTATACTCAATTATAATACATAAAACATGCATATATTATACAATATACATCCACCGGCTATATTTAGTGTAAGTGATTGAATGGACGGCTATATGGTTTAATTCTTTTGAATCGAAAAAAAGCATAGTTCATGGCTAGTAGTGACCCAAAACCATGCGCAACCTCCGGCAAGTAATCAACAGAGTTAGATTGTGTTGTTATTGTTGTTGTACTAGAGCTTTTAAGCAGATTTGAGAGAGTTGAGTTGGAATTACATTCAGATTTCAAATACCTAACGCATTTCCCTGTATATCTATTGTGATATATCTATGAATATTCATGTCTACATATTTGTATTATACATGGATATATAATAATATATACATGTGATATTGATGTTTCTTCAATCCGATTACAGCTGACCAATTTTGACTCCAAACTAGTCTAACTCACCTCCAACGAATTTCAATCGCATTCACTAAAAATTATCTTTTTGTTTTCATGAATCTTTTTAGTGTAATGGATTCTATGGCTAAGGGAGTGGTGACTATTTTATTTTTTCTTGATACGTTTATAAAAGTATTTCTTTATTTTATAACAACTAGTCTCTCGACACGTGTGCTGCACATGTATGTCGAGTCAGGTAATGCATTGTATTGTAAAATATTTTTAATATTGTTAAAATAAAACTTTTGAGTATTATACACGAAAGAATAACGTAGAAATACCATAGTTGTAAGGCCTAGGCAAAAGGTAATTGACGAGGTATTTATTCTGTATGAGAAACAAGGCAAACATGAGCTAGAGGCACTAATTTGGTATTACACCCTACTAATTCTGTTACTTCATAATAAACTCAGCTATTAGTAGCCTGAGTCTCATAATGAGAATCATCTTCGCACTTCAAGCTCTCTTTTAAATGTGTTTTTGGAGGTGGCATAAAGCGTCTTTGCGTGGCACTGATACGATTAGTTGCGGGAGGCCTTAGCGGGGTGGCATAGTTTGGGCAAATTCGAAATTCAAATCGAACTCCAAATTTTTTGATTTTTTGGTTCGGATTTGCAGATTAAGGATTGAATTTTGGATTTAATTTTCAAAATTTTTGGATTTCGGATCGGATATTGGATTTGGTACTATTCAAAAATCTGAAATTTTATTCTTTTAGTCCATTATCCATATGCCAATAGTAATAAGTTTAATACCCTACCCATTAGATATTATCTCATATATTCAATATTAATTACTAAGTTACTTTCAGAATACTTTCTATTTGGACAAGATTTTACTATTGCTGCTTCTTATCGGCCGTGCTAATTGTCTCTGTTGTATTTTCTTTGATAATAATTTCATCACCCCCTTAATAGTTTTTTACACGCTTGATCCTTTTTTAACTATTATTTAAAAAGATAACATCATTTATTGTTTATTTCATAAAAAACACTTTTTTTTTCATTACTAGCATATTATAAAAACTAAGCTCAACATTTAATAAGTAAACTGACTCTCTAATCGCGGGAAGTACTTTTTTTTGTCCATCTACATTCTCCCTTTCCAACATTCATCTTCTTCACTCATTTTTAAAAATCTGATGCATATATGAATGCCACCTAAATTCAAGATGTATTGATTTATACATCTTTTATACTTTGTATACCAAGTATCACTTTAATTCAAAATGTATTTTTATGTATATAATGTTGTATATTTATTTGTGAAGTGCCATCTTATTTTAAGATGTATATTTCAAATATATGTATATGTCAAGTGATGTTTTAATTCAGGATGTATTTTTTAAATATATATTTTTGTATATTTTATATGCCATCAAATATAAATTTAAGATATATTTTTATGTATATTTCACATGTCTAAGTGTCACTTTAATTGAAGATGTATTTTTTATGTATATTTCTTGAATATTTTATATATGTGTTAATTCTATGTATATTTTTTTATATATACGTTATTATATATTAACGTATATTATTATCGAGGTAAGATCTTTATGTTAAGAAAGGAAGAAAGAAGAAAGAGAAAAACTTAAGAAAGATGATTAAAAAGAAAACGAATAAAACAATATTAGGAAATATATTGGCTTCGGCAGAAAACAAAATTAAGAAGACAAATAAAAAGAAGGAAAGCTAATAGATAAAGAGAAAAAAAGACATGATTTTTGTACAAAGAATTATGACTTTCCATTCAAATTGCTTATGTTTAGGATTAATAATTAAATATTTCTATTTTAATGAAATTGTGTGCTATAAATATAAATATTTTCTTGCCAACAGCTGTAATATTGGATTTCATGCTAAGAATTTGTTATATTTCTTTTAAATTGTGACAGTTATGTAAAGTCCAATACTTTATTTGGAAGATTGCGGCAAGAATGAAGATCTTTTCGGGCAATTTAACATGAGTGCTTCATTTGAATATTTATTTTTGTAAAAAGTAGAAACATCTCAACTTATACGCTCAAAACTGAAAATACATAATAGTCAAACCGATTAATCCAAAACTGAACTTAAAAAATTCGATCCAATCCGAACATATTTGGATTGGATTTGAATTATTATTTCTTCAATCCAAAAATCAAAAATTCAAACCAAAATACTCATATCCAATCCGAACTGTCCGAATACCCACCCCTAGGCATAAGAAAATAAAATAAATGCACTAAGAATTAGTGTGGGGGATTAGAATTAAGTTATTAATTTCATTTCTCGGAAGATGCTGGAGTTGCACATCAATTCGAAATAAATTTACATTGGATGCAATAATAAATCTGCAACAAAATAATAATAATTTTTAACTAAAGTTTGTTCCAGACAAACCCCATATCTTGAAAGTTTGTTCCAAACAATACTAAATTTTGTAAACAGAAGATTAACTTAAGTTAAACAATAACTTCATTACTGGGTAAAACATTATGTCACAACCCGAAATCTCAATCGGCGGTGTCTTGATGGCGCTTAACACCGAATGTCAGGCAAGCCAAAATCACAGTTAACACAAAATAAAGAAAAGCAATAAATATCTAATAAATGGTCAATAGCATAACATAAATGCAAGGCCCCGTAAAATTTTACCAAAAACTCAAGGTTTCTGGTCCCGAGGTAGGAAAATGTGTAAGGTCCCGTGAATTTTTATTGGTAATTCGAGCAATTGCGAGTTTAGGAATACAATTTAATTTAGACCTGAACCACATGAGAATTATTGGAGTGGATAAAGTTATTTGGATACTTAGGGATAATTATTTTATTAATCTTTGAGTGTCGTAATAATGGGAAACACTTGGATATTAATTTCAAAGCAATAATACTAAAGAAAATACAGTGAGCTATCTCCCCATACCGCAACTATAGCATAAGAGGGAACTAAAAGATTTTAGCAAACTAGTGAGCTAAAGCCTTATAGCACAGGGATAACACTAGTGAAAAATACTGTACCTGATTTTAACAAACCAGTGAGCTAAAGCCTTATAGCACAGGGATAGCACCAGTGAAAAATTACTATACCTGGGCCGATTAATACCTGAGCGGGGAGAGAGATAAAAAAAAAAGGATTTCAAGACTAGGGCTTTTCTCTCCATCACCCATCCGGCCAAAGCTTCAAATACATGGTTAAGGTGAGTTTCTAAATGTGTTTTTCTCATGATTCCACTTCTCAATCACTAGTTACAACAAGGTTTTGATTGGATTCCTTAAGATTTCTTCAAAATCTCAAGAACACCCCAAAAGTTGATTTTCAAGATTTGGTTTACAAGAGGTAATCTTTCACCCTTAAACCTAAATGCATGGATTGTTAGTGAATATATGAGCACGGAATAAGTACTAGCACTTATGAGATGGTGATTGGAAGCTATAAATACTTAAACTAGATTATTGGGTGTTGTAGAGATTTTATAATGAGTTAACTAGTTGTAACGACCCGGTCGGTCATTTTGAGAGTTAGCACCCCGATCCCCTAATAACTGCTTCTCCCATGTCTATTTGTGTTATTGGAACTTGTCGGAGCGTTGAGTGGTAAAATTCAGAGTGATTTTAGACACATAGTCCTTTAATGTGAATTTTAGCTCTGGAAATCGGACAGTAGCTAGAACTGTGTGAAGACGAATCCGGAATGGAATTCCGTCGACTCCGTTAGCTCCGTTGAGTGATTTCGGGGTTAGGAGTGAGTTCAAAATGTGTTTTCGAGGTCGGTTGTAGATTTAGGCTTGAATTGACGAAAGTTAGAATTTCAGCGATTTCGGCCAATAGGTGAAATTTTGATATCGGACTCGGAATGGAATTCCGAAAGCGACAGCAGGACCGAAATGCCATTTGTGACCTGTGTGAAAAATTTGAGGTCATTCGGACGAGTTTAGACGCGATTCGACATCGGATGTGGATTTTAAAATTTTCATAAGTTTTTAGGCTTGAATCTATACATATTTAATGATTTTTATGTTATGAGACATGTTTTTAAGGCTCGACCAAGTTTGAATGAGGTATTAGGGTTGATTGGTAGTTTTGGTTGAGGTCCTGGGGGCCCCAGGTGTGTTTCGGGTGTTCAAACAGGCATATTTTTTGCCTAGTCTTCAGCTGTTTTTCTGGTTAGCAGCAGTTAATCATTCAGTGCGATCGCGTGTTTTGGGCCGCGATCGCGTAGACCAAATTTGGGCCCAACTATTTTTTTGGCCAGTGCGATCGCAGCAAGGGGGTCGCGACCGCATAAGGTCATTGGGCCGGGCAGAGGGAGTTTTGCTCTGTGTGTTCGCGTGGGCCTAGCTGCGAACGCACAGGGTCCAGTCCGGTGTGCTCCGCGATCGCAAGTGCTACTGTGTGACCGCACAATGTCTATTTTAAGGGGGGTGAGGCTTACTCTATGCGATCGCACGATCGCACTTCACAATTTAGGCCTGGGTAGAATATTAAAATCCATTTCGAGGGTTTAAGCATATTTTCACCATTTTCGAATTTTGGAGCTCGGGAAGGGCGATTTTTGAAGACTTTTGCACCTGGGTAACTTGGGTAAGTGATTTCTAACCTACTTAGATCAATTTCCATGATTTCTAACTTAAATCTGGTCCTTAGAATTCGAATTTGGGTGGAAGATTTGGGAAAATTTTGATAAACTTCATAGGCCAAATTATTGAGTTTGGATTGGGTTTTGACCTCCGATTTGAGAGATTTTCATATGTTTAGACTCGTGAGTGAATGGGTATCCGGAAAATATAATTTTTACCCGATTCCGAGACGTGGGCCCGGGGGACTTTTTAGGCGAATTTCCTAATTTCGCGTATTAGCTTCGAATTGTTTAGCTATTTTGATTCCTTAAAGTGTTATTTATATTATGCAATCAAATTTATTAGATTTGGGCCACCCGGAGTCGGATACTCGTGGCATGAGCGTGATATTAAGTTGATTAGCGCAGTCAAGGTAAGTGGCTTGCCTAACTCTGTGTTGGGGACTTCCCCTTAGGCATTTTTATACTGATTTTTGTTACGTGGACGCCGTGTACGTGAGGTGACGAGTGCGCACACAGGTCATAGTTGCTAAATTTCACTTTTTCCTTCCATGGCATCACTCATTTTCATTCCTTTATTATTGTTCCCTGTCTTAATTGAGTAGTTAGATTAAGAATAAGCATGCCCACCTGTACTTACTTGATTTCCTCTTAATTGCTACTAGTTGCACCATGCTTAGGTAGTTTTATTGTATTCTTGCCTGTTGATTTTTCTGAACTATTTAATTAATTTGTATCCGACATATTTCTGCATTGCATATTTAAATTGGGACTACGGACCGAGATCCGAGAGTTTTGCGCCTGTACCGCATTGCATATTTAAATTGGGACTACGAACTGAGATCCGGGAGCTTTCCCACTGTACTGCATTGCACATTTAAATTGGGACTACGGACTGAGATCCGGGAGCTTTCCCCCTATACTGCATAGAATATTTAAATTGGGACTACGGACTGAGATCCGGGAGCTTTCCCCTTGTACTGCATTGCATGTTTACTGTTGGGATATATGTTGTGCTGAGCCGAGGACTTTTTTTCTGTTATTAATTCTTTCAGTTCCATTAATTCTGTTTATCAATGCTTATCTATATTTCACTGTTTAGATTTATAATTGTCTTGTTTTAAAACTCAGTAGGGGCTCAACCTGACCTCGTCACTACTTGACTGGGGTTAGGCTTGGCACTTACTGAGTACCGAATGTGGAGTACTCACGCTCTTCCTGCGCATGTTTTCCCTATGTGCAGATCCAGGTAACAGTGCACCGTATAGTGGCTAGGCGTATCTCTTGTTTAGGAGACCGCGAGGTAATTCTGCCGTGCCCGCAGGATCACACAAGTCTCCTTCCTACTCCAGTATAGTTATAGAAGATATATATAGATACATTTTTCCTTACTCCTTTGTATAGAGATACAGTAGTTTAGAGTTTGTGACTTTGTGATGTTCCGGGTCTTGGGAAAGTAAAAGCTGTAAATGACGAGAGGCTAAATTTTATAGTATTGCTTCTTCTTTACTATTTCTATTATTGCTTTGTATTATTTTTCGCAAATTTTAGGCTTACCTAGTCGTAGAGACTAGGTGCCTTCACGAGACCGTTCGGAGGGTAACTCGGGTCGTGACACTAGTGAAATTTGGTGGACGTGTGTTCATTGATGATTATAATGGTGCTATGGAGGTAGTTAGTGGATAAAGAATGTTGTTGTATCTTTTGTTGATGGGACGGAGTGATTTTTGGATGAAGAAACACCATTACTAGAGGTAGTAGAATGATATGCACTCTAAGTAGTTGATAAAATGCCAAAACAACCAAAAAACCTGGAAGTTTTTACTAATATTGATCCAATTGAATTTTGTTGGTGTGGATTGAAGTTGTAAGCGTAGTGGGTGGTTTTAATATCACTAAAGGGCTGAATCAAGGTATATTGGCTAAACTCCTCTCTTAGAATTGGACCCCCACACGGTCTTGTAAGTCATGGGTTGCTCATTATAAATTGATTGTCTCTAATAAGTCTTGTGTCAAATGATATATGCATTCAATTTGTATTCCAAACGTTCTTGTATTTTGAGTTCCTATTTGAGAAAGCGATTAAGCATGGACTGTGTGTTAATATGTTGTAATTTGAAAATGCGATCTTAATCAAAACTAACATGTCGAATTGTGCAAGAAATTACATGTGCCGAAGACCCTTTGCCACGACCCAACCCGATGGGCCGCGACGGGCACCTGGTACCTTACTCAACCGAGTACCAACATAACATATCTTTCATATCATTCTATCATAGGTAAATGGACCGCAGTAAAGCATGAGGGAATACAAACTTATACATATGAAGTACGGGCTTATAAGGCCGGCATGATTCTTTATATACTCGAAACATAGGCCGACAAGTCCGTATACATGACATCTGTCTACAAGCCTCTAAGAATATATAATATCATAAAGTTCGGGACGGGTACCTCCATACAAATCAATACATGTACTAATCATACTTACCAAAGAAGCAACTCCGGAGCAAATGGAGCGCACCAACATCTTCCGCTGAGCTGATAGCCTACTTGGAGGGCTCTTGACCTGTTTATCGGGACCTACGGGCATGAAACACAGTGTCCCCAGGCAAACAGGACGTCAGTACGAATAATGTACCGAGCATGTAAGGCACATAAACAAGTACATAATAAACATGGAAGAAATGTAGAGTAAATGACTCAACCTGGAAGTCTGGATAACTCTGTAAATCATGAAATAATTATAGTGTCATGCATATGCGTATGAATGTCATGTCGTGCATAGGTACATGTTTCATAACATCACCAGGCCTCTGAGGGCATCCCATCATATCATCTCGTCCACTGTGGGCAAAATCATCAACTTTACCAGCTGATCAGGTGGTGGCGTGTATATAAGCAGGAGGATTCACTGCTGAGAGCAAGTGTAAAGGCATGCTTTGCAGAACACTGGTGATTAATACTGCCCTACCTCCAATCGATAAGAGTTTTCCTTTCCAAGCATGTAATTTATCAATTACCTTAGTGATTAATCCCGCATAATACTCCATCTTTCTCCTTACATAAAATATAGGACACCCAAGGTATGTAAAAGGAAAATCTATCTTCTAATTCCAGTTATCACCTCAATTTTCCTCACTACTTCATCACTACATGAATGGTGAACATACATGGCAAATTTGGATTTATTAATCAACTGCCCAGAAGCTACTTCATAAGCATTCAACACCGCCATGATTAGTCTCAATGATGTTGCATCTGAGGATGAAAATATAATTGTGTCATCCGCATATGCAAGATGGTTGATCTTTGGACTCCATTTTGGTAATCCAAAACCACAGAAATATAAGTTCAAGTGAAGTGCATTAAGGCCTCTAGATAAAGCTTGTGCAGCCAAAATAAATAGAGTAGGGGACAATGGATCTCCTTGCTTCACACCCCTAGTCGACTTGAAAAAACCATATGGTTGTCCATTTACAAGGACAGAATACCAATTGTTCGACACAATACCAAAGATCATCCCAATAAACCTTTCAGAGAACCCCATCTTCCGCAATATTTTAGTGAGAAATAGCCAGGATAATCTATCATAAGCCTTCATCAGGTCAAGCTTTATTACCACATTGGGCCCTGCCTTAGTTCTCAATCTAATATCCGTAATAATTTCTTGAGTAAGCAATACATTCTCCACAATACTTCTCCCCTTAACAAACCCTGCTTGCTCATCAGAAATTAGATTAGGAAGGATATCAACAAGTCTCTCATGAATAACTCTCGAGGTTATTTTGTTGATAACATTGCTCAAACTAATTGGCCTCAAGTCTGAAAATGTCTTCACATCTTTCTTCTTAGGTAATAGAACTAAATTTGTGACTCATGAATAACTCTCGAGATTATTTTGTTGATAACATTGCTCAAACTAATTGGCCTCAAGTCTGAAAATGTTTTCACATCTTTCTTCTTAGGTAATAGAACTAAATTTGCGTGTCTCACAAATTTAGGAAGATCATGACCACAAAAGAAAGACTGAGCCATGTCAACTATATCACCTCTAATAATTTCCCAACAAGCATGATAGAAGTTGCCATTGAAGCCATCCGGTCCACCTCCACTATCACCATTTAAACCAAATACTGCCTTTTTCACTTCCTCCATTGTTGGTAATATTGTTAACTGCTGGTTCTGCTCCTCATTCATCATGGAAGGGACATGATCCAGAATCTTAAAATCAGTAGGTATACAAGGTTCATGAAACTGTTGCTCGAAAAAATGCACTGCTTCTGCTGCCATTGTTTCATTCTCTTCAATCCAATTGCCATCTCTATCTTGTATTCTTTTGAGCTGCAACTTCTTTCTTTTACCATTTACATGGGCATGAAACATTTTAGTGTTCCTATCTCCATCTTTGAACCAAGTCATGCCTGCCTTTTGTTTCCAAAATTCTTCTTCCAATGCCCATACACGAATTAATTCAGCTTGCACCTTTTGTAGTCTTTGTCGATTCTCAATGGTAGGGCTAAGTTCAAACTGATTTTCATGCACCTTCATTACCTCCTCAAGACTAGCTATTTTCTGGAAGATATCCCCAAAGGTTGCCCTACTCCATAGAGATGCCTTCTTCAACTTCTTCATTTTGAAATTGAATAAGATGAATGGATTTGCATGAAAGTCTGCCTTCCAATTTTCATGCACAATATCCATAAAAGAGTCATGTTTGAGCCAAAAATTCTGAAATGCCTTTTTGATTTGGCCAGTACGAGGATTACAACAAAGGAGCATTGGACTATGATCCGAACCAATTTTTGACAAATGGTTTATTTTCAAAGTCGGCCAAAATTGTTGAAGTTCCATGTTGCCCAAGCATCTATCCAATCTCTTGAATATGCAATCTTCTTCAGCTCTCCCATTCCACCAAGTATAAATGTTTCCTTTGAATCCAAGATCAAAGAGGTTGCATGTATTTACACAATGTCTGAAATCATCTATCTCGTTAATAGGAATTGGCAGCCCTTCAAATTTCTCTTCTTCATCCCAAATTACATTAAAGTCTCCTCCAACGAGCCATGACAGTGTCATATCACTTACTAGTGCATATAAAGTATCCCATAGCTCTATCCTCTCCATTGCATTACACTTAGCATAAATTAAGGTTAACATGAACTCCTGTTCATCGGTATCAATAATTTCAATATTAGCTGCTGTTCCAGGTTGAAAATAATGTCAAACTCATACCTCTCATCTATGAATGCCCAGATTTTGTTAGAGACATTAACCACAACCTGCTCGAACCCCAATCTTCTCCTATATTGATCCACCTTCCTAGCTTGTTGCATAGGCTGCATGAGTGTAATAAAATGAAAATTGTTGAGGCTGCATTGTGATAACCCTTTCAAAGGCTTGCATAGTATTCACTGACCTAATATTCCAAATCAAAGCATTCATCATTAATTGGTTGATTTGGATATAGTTCTTCTTATTTGGACTCCTGGACCTTGTACCCCAGAATTTTCTTTGGCTTGCTTTCTTTTACCTCTCCCAGCTGACTTCCCTTTCTCAGTTTGCCTAGGAGAAATATCCCCTTGTCTTGCCACATTCATAAAATTCTGGACAGTTGATTCAGCATCCATATCTCTTCCTTTTGCCAACTTATTATTCTCTTCATCTTCATTATGTTCTTGCATGACAATCTGGTTCTTTGTTGATTTAGGGATCAAGTTCTTCGTGATATTTTCCTGCTGCACTTTCAAATCTACTGCCATTGTAGCAATAGACTTTAACTTCTGTTGAACTACCTTGTCCCTCTCCTTCAATGTAACATCTTGTTGAGGCTCATCACTTCCTCCAGCATCTCCTGGGTCAAAGTTTGGTAAAGTTGGGTTTTTGGGAGCTGTGGTGGGTTCAGGTGTTTTGGTTGTGGGGTTAGGGTTAAGGTTAGGGTTAGGTTTAGGGTTAGGGTTAGGGTTAAGGTTAGGTTTAGGTTTTCGAGTATGGTTTTGTAGCTGGTTTAGGGCTAGAAATCTGTTCATTTAGAGGGATAGGAGTATGAGCATCTACGAGCTTGTCATTGTTGTTGACACTTTGTTCCTCCACATTTGGATCATCTTCATGTACCTCTTCCACATCTTCATATCCCTCCAGGAATTCACCTTCATCTGATTCTTCTTCTGTTTGTTCACTCCACAATTTACCTCCTGCTAGAGTCACTCGTTTGCTTAAGTCTTCCTGTTCAGGAATCACACTTGTATCCAATGATTGAAAAGGAATTTCTTGACAAGACTGGCTTGTAGTAACATTATGACCAATAAAAGCTCTACTAACCCATTGAGAAGTTGTTTCCTCGACCCCATTCCCTATAGGAGTAGTACTTGTACCTGCAGTAGTTAATTCTTTCCCAGTAGGATTAGGACTGAAAGGGGCTGGTTCCACGTTCAACCTCCCAGTTTTCACGGGACTAGGACTAGGACTGGTTCTTTGATCAACAATGGCCAACTGCTTCTCTTTCACTACATTACAATCTCCTTGATCATTCGCTTGTCTTTGTTCTACCACTGCCACCTGCATTATTTGCTTCCATATCACCTGAATCTTCAGTCAAAGCAGCATATTTGTTGGTTGTTTGAACAGCATCTACTAGAACAATTTCTTTCCCAGTGTTACCACACTTGCTTCTCAGATTTCTTCACTCTATAGTCACGAATCTCTTTCCATTGCTCACTCATATTCCCTACAACACTTGATAGTATCATGATAGGTTGCTTATTGTTACCTTGTTATTCTGCCTAGTTGCTTCAGCTCCTTCTCCAATTTGTACCTCATTATTCAATTCTTTCCCACTGTCTTTGGATTCCATTAGCTCTGGGTGAATCCTCCAACATTCAAATTCATCATGACCTTGTAATTTACAAGTCTTGCAATACTTAGGAAGATAGTCATAGTTAATTTTTATCCATTCAGTACGAGTTTCACCAGTGATCTCATTCTCTATGTCCATACGTACCTTTTTAGGCAAATCAGATAGCAAATCAATTAGGACCTTCACACGAGCACAACTAGGTCTAGTTTTATTAATTGTTGCCATGTCTAAGTGCAAGGGCTTACCCACCGCTGAAGCTAATGAGAACAAACATTCTTTAACAAAATTCGTGGGTAATAAATTAGGAAAAGAGATCCAAGCCATCACCTTTGGAGTTTCTTCTCCAACTTTAAATTTTGCATCATAAATTAGGGTCCTCAACTGATAGTCATAACCATCTTGGCTTTGACATAATACACACTTTTGGACGTAAAATCTATTAAGTCTTGCCATAATGCCATTCTAATCAATACATGTCTATCTCTAAGGAAGCCAACATTACACTCACCTTTGATCCCACATTGAGATGGAATTATCCTACGTAATTCTTGGAGTTCTGGCCATCCATACGAAAATTTACACACAACAGCATACTGGAGGCCTTCAATTACATTCATACGATCCACCTCTGCTTCAGTGAGCTTCACAACTGGTTCGCCATTCAAAATAGCTGCCCTACGTAAAGGAATTGATTCCACAGTGATCGCACGTTCATGCATGGCAGCATTCATTGTCGAAGGTTTCAAAATTTTCGCATAATCCATGGGTTGGGAGATGTTATTAGTGGTCGTGGAGGGCTGGGTAATGATGGGTGGGGCATGGGGGGCTGACCAGCCGTTGATGTGGGCTGGCTGCCGGCCGGCGAAGCCATGGGAGGGTTCGCGATGAAGAAGCAGTAGTCTTCTCACTCGCCCCTACTTCTCACTCGCCCAATCGCCAGAGCCTCAACTACTTCAACTTATTTTTTCCCTTTTGGTTATTTTACATGCACTGCTTGTTTCATTGTTATATTTCAAGAATTCTGAATCTAGTATTACCACTTTTTGATATGACTGACAGTTGTCATTATTTTTAGTTTCGAAAAATTTAGGATTTGACTAGTAGCGTTTTTAGTTTCAGTTTTTAATTGGACTTGGAGGTGTTCCTAAATGTTTAGGAATCTTAATCTGTTGATTTCAGCTTTTAGGATGAAGTTATATTAGATTGTTTGTGTGTGTATATATAATATAAAGTTGTGATCTTTCTAATATTTTTCTCAGGGATAATGACTATTTATACTCTTTTGTAGGTGGAGTAGATGGAGAAATAGAAGACGGAGGCAGGGATAAAGATCTAGTAGACCTTACTTAAGAGAATTTTGAATTGTTGATTGTTGTAGATATATGTGGCGGTTTCTAGGAATGTTTGTTATCAAAACATTTTAAAACTTTTAACTCTTGAAATATCAAATGTATGTATTTGGTAGCATTTATCTATGAATTTATTATTAACTTGTTGGACAATTTGGATTATGAATAGTTTCATTTTGTTATTTATATAAATTTTAGCGTTTTATAGTTTATTGTATATATATGTAAATCTTTATTTACAACAGGGGCAATATTTTCAATTCAATTAAATTGTTACAATAGCTAACAGAACCGTTGCCATAGGACATGCAACTCGTTCCAAAATAATCTAAAACTCGTTGTAATAGGTAGTTCAACAGTTGCAATATCTTAAAGAAATCGTTGCCATTTCTATAATAGCCGTAACGGTTTAATAGATATAGTTACGGTTAATAACCGTTGCATTTAACGTTATGGTAACAGAAATTAACCGTTGCATAAGATAAGAATAATCGTTCCAACAGGAAGAGGGAAAACCGTTGCGATAGATTATACTATAACAATAGTTATCTGAACCGTTGCAGAAACCGTTGCAGAAACCGTTCCATAAGATCTATAGGCACGTCAGTTTGTGGAACGGGTGCTGAACTGTTGCAATACATCTATGGCAACGGTTTACCTATCTGTTGCAATGGTTTTCCATGCGTAGCCATAGATGAATTTTCCTGTAGTAATGAGAGTGATATTATGAGATCGGGCTGCATGCTGCAGCATGTTATATTGATTACATTTTTATGCGATCGGGCTGCACGCTGTAGCGATATAGCGTTGGGGATAAAGGAGCCCCCGAAGTCTGCACACACCCCTAGTGAGCGCAATTGATTATATATATGTATATGGATCGGGTTGCATGCCACAACGAGCCTTATGGCTGTATATGTGGATCGATTTGTACGCCGCAACGAGTATTGTACAGTACTGAGTGATTGAGTGTGCAGAGTAGGGAGCACGATAAGAGAGAATGCGAGACAGTGAGATTGAGTACTCTGATAGTGTGAGTGCATGAGTTCATCATTGAGAGGCACTTCATTTGACATGTGTACTTGAGATACGTGCATAAAGATGCATTTCCTTCTGCTACCCGGGTTGGTAACATTCATGATTTTACCTGTATCTTGACATGTAGGCATAGAGATTTACTTTCCTCATGCTATCTGAAAATGAAATATTTACCCGTTGAAAGATTTTTGGGAAAAATTACCGTTTTCAAACTATCTCATATTTTTTCGACGATTTCGGTAATAGATTTGGGTTTGCACTGATATATTTGAAAAGCGAAACTATTTTTCGGGAATTATGAATAAGTTGAGCATTTTGAATTCCGAGTTACTTCTTTATTTACTTCCCTTGCGTTGTTATGAACTGTTGTTGGACCCGACCAATGTTCCAGCTCGTCACTACTTTCAACCTAAGGTTAAGTTTGTTACTTACTGAGTACATGTGGTCGGTTGTACTCATGCTACACTTCTGCACCTTGCGTGCAGATGTTGACTGCTGATGTTGCTGTGTTCGATGGGAGCTAGATTTGAAGATGTACCCGGGCTCCGGTTGTAGCTGCCTCTTGTTCATGGTAGCCTTAGAATGTATAAATCTGCTTATGTACTTTTCGAACAGATAATGTATTTATTTCATACCAACTTTGTTAACTCTTTTCTTAGAAGCTCATGATTTTTATTACCAGTCTTTGGGAAATGTATAAGATTCCGATAATTCCTTTTTTTAAAAAAATTGTCTTACTAATATTATTGAAATTGGATAGTTACTAGTTGGCTTACCTAGTGGGTTGGGTTAGGTGCCATCATGACTAGTAGATTTGGGGTCGTGACACTCCATGTTGCTGCATTGGGGAGAAATTATGCCATCGCTCCTCATTAGTCCGTGGAGATAATTTTAAGATCTATCCAGACTCTTTCACAAAATCCGTTGGGATAAAACAACTCCATAAACACCACCAGATGATTGAGTGTTATCCATATTTTTCGGAACATCAATATTGTTGATGTCTTCAGACTTGACGTACATTTTCAACATTTTTAACACAAGAACATCCTAGTGTTTATCCGGAGTCCTCAAAAAATCTTGCAGAGTTTCCTCATTTTCAGTGTTAAACTCGGCATAACAGACAACCCCTTGCATAATAAGCGAATAAAGATATCTTCCGGTTACCTTAATGTTAACCAAACATTTACTCACACTCATTCTTTTACAGATCAAAGATACCAATCTGTCGTACTACAATGTGAGTGGCAGCTGAACAATACTTTGTGGAGAACAATATGATGTACCGACTTATTCTCCACCACAACCTCACCACCCCAATAGAATGCAACCCTATTTTTTCGCTTTTAAGATATTCTAGCAAAATTCAAAACAATATTGATGAATATGAAGTGATACAAAGGATGTTGCGGAATAGATTTTTCAGAATGATTTTTGATTACGAATGTTGGACCTTAGGCAAGCAAATATCCATGCGAGGAGATGACAATTAGTATGTGTAGCGCATTTGTTATATGCGTTGTACATATAGCGCATATAATACGTGCGCTATTCTCATCAATTATTTTAGGCATAACGTATGTATTACGTGCGCTATATCTTAACGGGGTAACTGACCGTTAAGCTACGGTGAAAAAACATGCCTTATATAAGGTTATCAACAATTTTTTTCACCTATTTTTGTATTTTGGGTCCAAAATTGCATCATTTTGGTTACGTACTCGCAAATAAATGGCTGGATATAGTTAGACACAGAGAAAAAGTACATGTCTTGGTTTCTTCAATTGACACTAAACTTATATTGCACACTGTCCACCAAAATATTATCCATTCATTGCACTATAATATGTCCTTTCTGGTAGTAACAAATTTTTGTTTGTACACTGACCTATGACCATGAAGCGATTGCTCAGAAAAATTAAAGACAACAAAAGGAATTGAATTGAGGGAAAAGAGCTGGTGGTCCTGTTTTGCCCCGCTTCATTTACTACATTATTCAGACTTTGGTTTTTGTATTTTTGTTTGAGTTATTCTCTCTCTTTCTAAGCAGAACGGATATGAACAACAATGGTCTATGGGACGTGTAATCATTACAAGTTCAGAGAATTCTGAGGAAGAAAGCAACTGTTCATCGGTATGCGAGTCAACCATCCCTATGATCCATCATTTTCGCCATTAATTCTTTCTTTCCATTCTTTTCTTTCTTCCACTTTGTCCTTTAATTCTCTTCTCTTTCCTATGCTCCTTTTTACTATATCACTTTTAATTTTGATAACACTGTTTAACCTAAAATCGGATTAACAATTAAACTTATAAGAGGTCTTAAAGATATGTGATTTAGTCCAATACTAATTGATGAGTAGGAAGGTAAATGTATGAATTAAGTAAGCAAAATAGATCAACCAACGTATTAGAGGGCCTCGACCTCGAGCCAAGATAACCTCGATATGGACTTGGATGAACAGTAAAATAAAGAGAATACAATAAAGCTTAAAAGACAATTCTGATGAGAGTTGAGCACAAAAATAAGAGCGTATTCGTTGCCAATTATTGATGATCCTTACAAATGAACAACCTTCCTTTTATATAATAGGGAAGGTCTCAAATAAGGTACATTTCTATTTCTGGAAAGAAAATCTAATTGGTACAGCTGTCTAATACAAATCCGTTTTGGGATTTACGCCTTGATCTTTGTGCCATCGCAGGATTACTTCCCATTCTGGTACAAACCCATAACAACATTATTTCGAGGTAATTTATACTAGGCCTCCGACATCGCGTGTTTCGTCCCTCGAGACCCGCTCTCCATCATTAGTCTCGAACCCAATCCTCCAAACTCGCTTGACCCGTTTGACCACTCCCTCGGGTTGACCTCTCGAACATATAAAATCGGACACACCTGATTTCGACCGTATACAAACACCTCCGACTTGATTCTAAATTACCTTTATCTTTCTCTTTGACGTATTAGCCGGTGCCGACTCTAGGGGAGCCACTCAAGCAAATTAAAGGCTCCATTTTTGTTAGTATTATTTAGTATTACACTTATATTGTAGAATTATTATTAGTATTAGAAAGATGCCTACTAAATTTAAACTTTTTTTAAGGAGTGTGATAGAGCTCATGTTATTTACATAAATACTTGAATTCATAATATATATACAAATATGTAATATTTGGTGGTGTTATTGATAAAGTCTCTTATAGTATCTTTTAGTAGGCGTTTGGACATAAGAATTGTAAAATTCGAAAGATGGTGAAATTTTTTTTCAAATGAAAATGATATTTGTAATTTAGGGTCGTGTTTGGACATAAATTTTAGTTTGAGTTGTTTTTGATGTTTTGTGAGTGATTTGAGTGAACATTTTGAACTTATTGCAGTTTTTTAAATTTTCAAAATGCATCTTCAAGTGAAAATTGAAAATTGTATGAACAAACGCTGATTTAAAAAAAAAGTAAAATTTTTTTGGAAAAATTTTCCACCAATATTTATGTCCAAACGGGCACTTAGAGTTGATATTTCTTGCAAAGAGTATATTAAGTCCACTTTTTCAATCCAAAATTGATTTGAACTATTCCAAATGTATAATTATATTTTACATATATTTAGCACAATTGAGATAATTAGATGATGAGAACTTATACAAATATTATCTGAACCATAAATGCTAATATTGTTGTACTTGGTGAGTAGAGTTATTAGATACCTTCGATGGTTGGAGCTAGTAGGAAATCGAGTACATTCAGGATCTCTAAAATGTTATTTATAAGATCCAAGGTATACTTTTAAAGTTTGTCTTTACGCCAGAAATATCGTTGAGCCGCTGATCACGCCTACCTCTAGTCCTGAAAAGGATAAACAATCGTTGTAAATATAATCCGGTTTAAAAGACCGGAGTCGAATCCCACAAAGAACTAAGGTTTTGGTGTAACTGTTAAGTATAACTAAGAATACAAGCTCGAACAATTCCTAATTTATAATTATTAAAATTATGTTTTCTTACTAATTAACTTGAAAATTAAAATATAAATTAACAATTAAAGATACTAAAGTCTGGGGGACAAGATTAAGGAGGCCTAGAGTTATGATTTCCTCAATTATTGGAATCCTTCTCGCTATGTCTCCTATAATATCGCCTAAGTATCCTCTATTGATTATGAGTACTCCTGTATTGTAATTCTCTCTCGAGTAACAACTACATTTACTGGACATATTCTCCTCGAACTACGCTAGCTGGCACTAGTTAACCGCTCACTAAGATCACACCAAGGTTTCGTTATCTCTAGTCCCACCTTTACACCATCCGTATTTATTTCTTGCATACGTAAGGAGTGATATTGTTCAACAAATACTTAAATATGTACCTTTTCTGAAGCAAGACACACTAAATAGGCACACTCAATCGATGACCATTCAATTAACTAAAATAAACATGTGGTTGAACAAGTGGAGAAATCCAAAGGCTAGATCATATTAAATGTAATTAAAAGTCATCCTCCAAGAGGTTCCATCAAACCCTAGATGAGAAAGCTTAGCTACTCATAACTATATTAACAATCATGATAATAATTGAAAGCATTAAAATACAAATTAAGGAAGAACAGAAGAAAAAACTCGTGACATTGCATCCAAGTGTTCTCTAGCCTTTTGCCTCTCCAATAATCTCTCCCCCTCTAAAAAATATGTTTAGGAGGTAGTTATAAGGTAGGTTTGAGGTCTACACGTTCAAACATAATGATGAAATAAAAGTGGCTCAGATGAGCATCGTCATCGCGGGGCATTGTCAGAGGTATCAACATTACTCAGCGAGGCAATGTCAGAAGCACCAATGAGAATGCCCTGGACAAAGGCTTGCACTATCTACGGTCGTGACTTTTCATTGACTTGCACGTCTTCTTTATTTCTCCATTTTGTAGCTTTGAGGTACCATTCGTGCAACTTTTCTCCACTTCATATCCAAGCATCCCTACACGTAAAATAAACTCTATTAAGTTCAACTGTCGCACAAATTAGCATCCAAACAACAAGCAAGTAGGGTAAATAACGTCAAAATATATGAAATTATATAACGACACAACATGGCACACTTAAATGTTGCTCTCCCTCGAGTCAACCAACTAAATACATCCTCTTCAAGGACCCAGCAACTCACACATTCACAACACTCTACACATATGACCATGGTTAATAGCAACAACTAAGCTCTAGCATATGCGATCAAAATACACTTCCCGTACTTATGCCCAATTTCAAAATGTCCAACATAGGAACAACATGATTATAACAATCTTAACCTCGAAAACTAACTCAATGTCACAGTGCACCCGAGGCTTGAATACTTAGTCTAATAATATTACCTATCCTTCGTGAAACCAAGTGCCCTCGAAATAAAATACAGATTCACAATAAAACACAGAGTAAATAGTCCACACATACAAATCACATGATCGAATATATTTTAAGGACTCACACATACGAAGAAAAATCACTCACTCTCTCAAAGAAGTCATATGCACGCAAAAAGTATCATTATCACGCCCCAACCTGGGGAGGCATGGCTGGCACCCGGTGCCGCTGGCCCAAGCGAACCACTGTGTAACTCATTTGTTTTTCTTTTGTAACTATCATAGGCCAACATGGCCAAAACTCATAATGTATAACTATAAGTGGGCAACACCGTATCACTGAATCATTTTTCTTAAAACATGAATACATATGGGCCGTCAAGGCCTCTGACATACTGTGCAAAATGAACCTCTATCTATAAAGCCTCTAAGATTATTTGACATCAAATGGGACAGGGTACCGGCCTACCCATAAGTCTGTAAAAAAATTATGACACGATGACTCATAGACTCGGCTGCACTCTGAATGAGGTGGAGTCTTACCGATCCTTCGCTGAAGCCAATCTCGTCTACTATGAGGGCTCGTCAAACTGATTATCTATACCTGCGGCCATGAATGCAGCGTCCCCACCAAAAGGACGTCAATACGAATAATGTACTGAGTATGTAAGGCAGAACTGAAACGTAATAGTAAGTCAACATTAATTAAAGACATATAAGAGTCAACCTGAATCTTTGAAGTGCCACCGTATATGCATACTTATACTTATATGTATAATACTTCTCTTTGAATCTATTATCCATATCGTATGATGCATGACAGTCCAACTGATCAGTGGTAATTGCCGGACCGGCCGCAACACGGTGGTAAATGTATGACTGCCCGACCGGCCGTAGGTCGGTGGTAAATATGTAACTGCCCAACCAACCTTAGCTCGGTGATAAATACATGACTGCTCGACCGGCTATAGCTCGGTAGTAAATGAATATGCATGACTGCCGAACCGTTGGTAAATAATGATACACAATTGCCCAACAGTAGCACGGTGGGAAATGCATGACTGCCCGACCGGCCGTAGCACAGTGATAAATGCATGAAGATGCATGTATTACTATATTATAAACATTAACATCTCTATCATATACCTCATTAGGGACTAGATACATACTTAGGCATACTTGAATATCATTTTACGGGAATGAATAACATATACATCCTTAACTGCTAAGAGTAGAACCACTTATGGAATAGCATTTCGTTTACTTATCGTTGCTTGGATCATGCCAAAAGAAAGAAGGGATAACCTTAACATACCTTACTTTAATACAAAATAATCTTCAACTTGCTAGGATACAGAGAAAAGACGACGTTATAGTCGTGAAATTGTCGAAGAGACAATCATGATTGATTCTTGAGTCAACCTCACCTTGAATATGCTTGTAGAAGTTGTTTTCAATTGAGAAGTAAGAAGCTACAGATTGTACTCCAACTTGTAGAGATTGTTCTCAAAGCTAAGAAAGTGAGAAGCTACGGATTATTGTTTCAATAGCTGAATAAAACTATCTTTCAAATATGATAGAGAGCAAACTTTTATACTAAAACAAAAGTCAAGAACCATTCGTACATCTATGTTACAGTGAGTTTTATCACATCTATTTTCTCTCAAGGAAACAATAACCCAAATTTCTGTTATCAACATTTCACTTTCTTCTAGATAACTACGCTATTGTGAACGGAATGATCTTTTCATCTTTCTTCATATGAACACTCCTGCATCAAAGAAATGAGAAAGAACAAGAAAAAGACTTACGAATTAATTGATAAAGGTTCCCCACATTTGTTTCGACACCATCAACCAAAGATTGGGTTTGATTATATATATTTTTATGACAAGTTTCATATCCAAATGTTTAGTGGTTAAAAGAAATTGGTGTCTACTGGTCATATAATAATCAAGAGTTATCCAAAGGATTCTTACGTGGCAACTCAAGTTCTTTGATTCATCGTGCACATTTGTGCCACGTGACTTGGCTTAATGACATGTGGCAGTCCCAAAAATATTCTTATTTGCTTAATCAATTATCCACATAATTAAGAATTATCTCAAATTACTTAAAATATTATCCACTTTTAACACACTTTATGTACCCTACTAACATGGTCATACTATATAAAATAAATACATACACTATTGTTTCATTAAAACATTCATGTAAAAATATATATATTTTCTCAGCTTCTAATTTTCCTAATCTCATATAAAGAGTACAAATTTTCGTACGCTTAATTCTTAAAATGGTAAAAAGATAACCTACTTTTCTTATGAAAAAATAATTTCTATCTTTACAATAAAAAAAATCTCATATTAGGTGTATAATTTATAATATCCGAAAATAGTAATAATGGTAACTATCCAAAATTATACTTATAAAACTTTTACTAAAATACTTCACTTAAAAGAAAATATCACACTAACATAATATCTAACGGTATCAAGGTTGTACTTACATGGTCTCATAATAATAATGTCTTAAACCCTCTATAACCTCCTAGTAGACATAATCTCTTCGAACTCATGTGAATTTACTACAGCACATCCTAATGCTAAGGTACGGGATGTAACAATAAGCTTGCCCATTATGTAAACCTCTGTTAACGTAAGCCAACTCGGTTTGAAATCAACTAGTACTTTATTCTGATTGTAATGTGAGCTAAGGGACGGGTATCATATATTTAGGATATAGTGGTTAACCCTCCTAAGCATTTTAACACATCACATATTCAACTTTAAGCGCAGAATTTCTTCAATCTTCACAAGATAGCTCACCCTAGAATATTTTCCTTCTTCTTTACGCACTACTTAATATCACATCCACTAGCCAAAATAAGAAATCCTTATTTATTCACTGTTTCTTCTTCTATTCTTTTCTTTTTGTATTTTTGCCTTGCCGCTAGTGGAGTTTTCTTAAAATACAATGTCACGGCCCCAAACCACCCCGGCCGTGATGGCGCCTATCACAGTACTAGGCTAGACGATTTGTTATTTATAGCATAAAAGGTCCTTTTCATTAATTCATTTACTAATCATATTGATAAAAAATCTTTCGTTTAAACATTTCAAAACAAGCAAAAATAACCAAAATATAAAATCATTGCCCGACCTCGGAGTCACTAGTCATGAGCAACTAGAATACAAGTTTGATACTGTCTACTCAATATAAGATGAGTCTAATGAAAATAAATGCTAAAAGATAAGAAGGAGAAAATCAAGGTTGCGGACGCCGTGCAACTACCTCGCTAAGCTCCAGGATACTCTGAAGAAGAAGATCATCACTCACTTGGATGCCCTGGCACCTAGATCTGCACACAAGGTGCAGGGAGTAACGTAAGTACGTCAAATCAGTAATTAACAATTATAACTAAAGACTGAGTGCAGTGACAAGCATTTAATATCACATCAAAACTCACAACATAAAATCTCAGTGAAAACAACAAGATCAAATTAATATTCAAATCAGAGTATCTCGCAAAACTCCAGTTTCAATGAAAGTCTTTTATAACGTTTTTCCACAGTTTCAATAGAGGCTTAATATAAAAGTAGACTGAAAACAATGATTTCATAAACAAACCGCCCGTGCGTAGCCTTTTAGACACTCATAACTCAACACTCACACTCAGTAGGTACCTGCGCTCACTGGGGGTGTACAGACTCCGGAGCGACTCCTAAGCGTTAAAATCGCTGAGGCGTGCAGCCCGATCCAATATCGCAGCGGCATGCAGCCCGATCCATATATATATATATATATATATATACATACACACATAACGCTGCGGTAATAATTATAACTAAAGACTGAGTGCAGTGACGAGCATTTAATATCACATCAAAACTCACAACATCAAATCTCAGTGAAAACAACAAGATCAAATTAATATTCAAATCAGAGTATCTCGTAAAACTCCAGTTTCAATGAAAGTCTTTTATAAGGTTTTTCCATAGTTTCAATACTCACACTCAGTAGGTACCTGCGCTCACTGGGGGTGTACAGACTCCGGAGCGACTCCTAAGCGCTAAATCGCTGAGGCGTGCAGCCCGATCCTATATCGCAGCGGCGTGCAACCCGATCCAATATCGCAGCGGCGTGCAGCCCGATCCAATATCGCAGCGGCGTGCAGCCCGATCCATATATA